>VZTF01009189.1:61064-113376 GCA_013397755.1 Cnemophilus loriae | reverse complement strand
CCCCGTAGGGCCAGGGTATGTTGACAGATCTCCGCCGCCCGCGCCCATTGGCTGCCCGTGTAGTAACAATTTAGAAGCCGAAGCTTAGCAACAGCACGTGGTGGCCCGGCCCCCGCGCCCGCTCATTGGTCGCTTCCTTGCATGTTAAGTAGGCAGCGGCCGCCCATTGGTGCGCGGGGCGTCATGCAAATGACGGCGGGGAAACTGCCAATGGGGCGGGAGGGGCGTGCCGCGCGGCGGGAGGCGGGGAGCGAGGCGCGGGCACCCAATGGGCTGGAGGGGGCGCGGCGTTGCCGTGAGGAAGAGGTAGGCGGAGGGGCGGGGCAGGCGGAGGGGCGGGGCAGGCGGAGGCTCCGCCTCCTCGCACGCGCCGGGTGGGCACGGGGGAAGCGTGAGGGAAAACGGGAAAAAGGGAACTGAGTGGCGGCGGGGCAGCCCGTGAGGGAAAGTGTGGCAGGAAATGAACGGGAGCGAAAAGGACGGCAGAAAACGCGACGCCGGAGAGGCTGTGAAAATGTGCCTGCCACGTGCATCCGTGACCGCTTGCGGTGCCCAGGCGAGAGAGGA
Source organism: Cnemophilus loriae (assembly GCA_013397755.1). NCBI lineage: Eukaryota > Metazoa > Chordata > Aves > Passeriformes > Corvidae > Cnemophilus > Cnemophilus loriae. Next base: position 112,809 of record VZTF01009189.1, on the reverse strand, counting down.
AGACGGCAGCGCTCTAAAAACACGCACAGGGATGTAAGAGAATTAGTAAATTCTACACAATGGCCTAACCTGCTGAAAAAAGAGAAACAGTGGGAAGCTCTCAGAAATGCAGCCAGAGTTCCTGCCAGCCTTCCAGCCCTTGCCAGCATATTCAGCTGCCTTTCGTCATCTGGATACACTGAAGCCGTGTACCAGAATAGCCTGGCTCCCTGCGCACACGCTGACCAGGAAGAGCTCGGCACCTTTCCTGTCCACACCATCCTATTTGCTCTGCTAACTCTGCATCCTTATCTCAGATAGCTGCTGCACAGCTGTTGCCTAAGACTGGTTGGTTTTAACACAAGCAAGTGTAGTTTTAAAATAGGCATATTTTAAGCTGTGCTGTGATCACACATTGGTACATCTTCAGGCCAAAAGTGCTGAAGCCTGTAATCGGTCCCCCTGCAGGATCGCACTTGGGAACACAATTGGTCCCATTGGTTTTAATTGAACTGTTTAGGTAAGAGCAATCCAGCATATAGGATAGATGCGGAATGTTGTCTTGTGTGTTTATTCCTTGCCAAAAGATGTCAGCCAGAGTTTCCTTTTAAGAGGATAATAGCAATTCAGATTAAAACAAGGATTATGCTTTACTGTTTTTACAGCATTGTGGTAAAGCCACATATACATTACACCTGATCTTGTATTAGTCTGTATCTTGTTGACCCACATGCACAAGTGTAATGTGGCTCTTGAACATTGCTGAAACACATCACATTTTACTGCCATTTGGTCCAGGCACCAGGGATAAGAGAAAATACAAGGCAGTGAAGAAAGCAGCGTTGTGATTGTAATTTAAGGGAATTTTGTATCTGTTTGGAAAAAATCTGACTGTGTGAATTACAAGGCAGAAGGGAATTTGGTGCATAGATTGCAAAGGTAAAAAAAAATTGCTGTAACATTTTCCACTTGCTGCTTGAACTGTTGAAATCCTGCTGCATGTGGGTGAGACAGTACAGTTTTTACTGTAAACCCATTGAACCTTATGGCAGTTTTGCTGTTAACTGGAAGTAGGTTTAGACACTATTTGACATTGCCTTCTGTTACGAAACAGTCTGAAACCATATATGCATAGGTCTGCTTTGTCCACACAGGAAAGAAAGTTCCCTTTGCCTGACCACATGCGTAGGGCACTTAGTGAGGACGATGCAAAGATGCACAGATAATGCATCGTTGTTCTCTACTGCATCCACAGCAGTACCTCAGATCTTCAGAACACCTCTATTTGTGTATTTGTATACAGGTCTAAATGACCTTAAACTGTTTTGTACACATGCTGCGGAATCAGTCATACATCCAGAAAGGCAGATGAATGTGCTAGGTATGTAAATGCTTGTGTGAAAGCCCAGGATTCAGGTGTGGATTTACTGGAGCTCTGAATGCCGAAAGCTCTGCCCCACCACACTGTAAGCACACAATTTTACCTGCAAAAAAACCTCTGGAAACACAGGGGTATAAACAAACACTGCACAAGGCAGTGCTTCAGGAGGGTACGCAGCCCAAACTGAGCACCTTGCCAAGCACTGCCCTCACCAGACACTCCTTGGAGCTTGGACTGATCTCACTGCTGAGCTGAAGCTGCCCTCAGCCTCCCCTACACTCCCCGGTACCCAAACTCAGCACTTCTAACCACTCCCGAGGTAAAAACCATTGCTCTCTCTGATTTCAAACGTGGACAGCAGTATTTGGAAGACAGTTGTTTTAAGGAGATGGAGCGTAATTTCACATAGATATTGGCACTTTCCAAGGCCTTGTGCCTCCGCACTTCCCTGCATGGAAGTGCTCCTTTGGTAAGTGAGAAACCACTGAAGCCAGCTGGACTATGTGCAGGAATAAGTGTTGTGCAAAATAGGGGCCAGTGCCATCGCAAAAGGCAGCTGATCTCTGATCGTGGTGGCTCTCGGTCGCAGGAGTCATAAACTGTATTAGTCTGCTGGAACTGTAAGCGTGTATGTAACCCCACACACTCACAGAGCCCCTGCTGATGAAATCCAGGGTGAATCCACACACATTTGGGAAGGACAGGGCTGGCTCATACCTGACAACCACTGACACACATTTACCCGTAGTTGCATTGAAGGAGCAACACAGTAACGTATTAGTGCTGAGAAGTTTTATCAAGATTATTTCTCCTAGGAGTGAACTCAACCGAGTCCTTCTCAGGAGGCACCGTAAAAGCTTTTAAAATAACTAGAAGGAATCATTCTGAATCTGGTTTTATTTGTGCCTGGGAACCAGGACTGGTTTTAGTGGTGTCAGTGTGGGTGCAGAGGTGTAAAACAGGTGTAAAAGAAGATCAACCAAATTACTTTAAGAACTGAAGGATGGGCTCTAAGATAGATGTGTGCTTGAAGGCTTTGCAGATTTGCGTCTCTAAATAGCTTTCTTCCATTTCTACGAGCAAGCAGCAGGAACAGCTGAGTGCTAAAGAAACAGCTGGCCTTCAGTGATAAGGGGTAGCTGTCACTTCATGGTGAAGTTTGAAAAACTTTATATTTAGAAGCATAAGGGAGAGCCATCAGCAGCCACACCCTAAAACCTGAACTGTTTTGCAGTTTCTTTGCTGCCTGCACTTGGTGATTGGAATGGTAGTATTTACAATTTTAAATGGTATAGTGTCTTTCTTTTCCAAATTCTGTCCTGTGGCATGACTTTGCATGTAAGATCAGTGACATCAGAACTGCTGACTGCCCCAAGCTGTGGTGAGGGCAGAGATCTGAAGCTGATGATCAATAATTCAAGAAACTTCGTTCACTATGTCCCACATATGGCCTTAAAGAAATAAATTAGGCCTACCCTGTTTTTCAGATTTGGCTAGTATCTACTGCATGTTTCTTTCTTTTAACTTTTAAAATTCCATACTACATCATATCCCTATGTCCAGAGATAAGCCCTTCACTCTGGCTTGAACTCCATCCCTCTGTTTTCTTGGGTGTTGCAAGGTTTAAGTAATTAGCAAAGACTAACTCGTCTGCCCACATAGGAGGGGATCTGCACTCAGGGCTGGCACTGACAAGTTTCATCTCCCTGACTCAGTATCTCGAATTCCATTTAATTTCTCATCTTACCTGTGATTCAAATCATGACCTCTGTTCCCTAGATGCAGAAACCAAAACACCTGAAAGTTGAACAGAAGGAAGTTTCAAAAATTTTGGCGGTGCCCAAGCCCAGTTTGAGACATTCCGATTTTATTTACTCTGCCAAGTAGAGCAGTTCTCCACCCCTGATTTCAAATGGCAGGTGTCACTGCATCTGCTTGGCCCTATATCTGGACTGCTACTGGTGCACACGTGGCTTTTAGTCATCACTTTATTTTATGTGTGGTTTGCTTTTAGTTTGGGGTGGTTTCTCTAAGTTCAAAGTGCCTGAAAATGGGTGGCAGCCCATCAGAGAGCTGCTTTCAGACCTTAAAGCTGAGGTTACATGACATGAAGGTATGTGGGGTGTTGGGGTTAACGAGTTGCTGCTGCAGTGTTGAGGGACTATGTCCTGTGGAGGAGTCATGTCTGTGCAATCTCACCCCATGAGATTTCTGGGTTGGTCCTCGACCTGTCACACCCCTTGAGCTGCACCCAGGTGTTGGCTTCAAGAGTAGCTTCGTCCAAGGACCACAACAAATAGTATGGATACTGTGAATTCCTTTGGACCTGAGTGGCTCCCATGCATTTGGTGGGCTCTCTATGTGAAGCTCACTAGCCCAGCTTGCTGCCTGGCCTTGGCCAGTTGTTTGCTGCAGTGTTTGAATCACCAGCTTTCCCAAAGCACTTGAATTTTTCTTGATTTTGTTTGGGATCTACCACGGGTTTATGTAATGCTATGGTACGCACATGCTTGAAAGCCAAATCTAAAAAGAAAAAGTACTTCAAACTGAATGCCAGTCCCTTGTAACGTTCTTTTCATGTTAATTGCTGTTATTATGAAAGACAACATTTGTATCTTAGCGTCCTTGAGAGTTTGGCTGCAGGGACCTCGCATGCCCCTCTCCGCCAGCACTCCCCGACTAGCGAGACGTGCAGTGCCCTGACGCCAGGCCCTGCAGCCATTCCTGTGATCAGGCATGAAATTATTCTTAACTGATTGAAGTGAAGCATAGATTGAAAAGCTTGAGAGACACTGATTTACTCCATCATCCTGCTCTGCCTAAACTGTGCCTGGCAATTTTAAATAGCATCATCCCAAAAATTCCCACTGACACTGCCACACTGAAAGTGCTTTACAGAAAGCAGTGGTATCACTGCTTTCATTTTAAAAGACAAGAAAGAAATGAGACAGGGCAAAACAACTGGCCAGTACAACTCAGCAAAGGCAGGGCAAGGGTTGGAAGGATGGCTGGGCATCCCAGTGCCCAGCCTGGCACGTATGGCATTATGATATACTGCAGAGTAAGGATTTGTTATGTTATTTCAGATCTGAACCTCAGACATGTCATGGCCTTATTACATTCCCTTGGTGTAGGAAAAAGGCTTTGTATTGCATTAATCTTCCACAAGGGGCCTTGTGTACACTTGTATTGCATTAAGCTTCCACAAAATATATAGACTAGTGCAGTGCAAAGAGGCTTTGAAGAAATCATGGCTCAGACCCACTTTGTTAGAGTGCTTTTGGGGGGCATGGGCATCTGCCTGAGGTCACTGCTTGAAGGAGCTGGTAAATTAAATATTTCTCCTTTAGCTGATAAAATCAGGCCTTCTTGTTGGGTGACTTTGACACAAGCACATCATATAGAAGTAAAAGAATATTCTACCTCACCGTGATCATCTTCTGAGCTGCCTTGATGCTGAGCACCCTGCTGCAGTCCAGGACAGACAGAGAAACAGAGCTGGGTTGTGCATTTGTGCTACCAAAAGGAGCTGAAACCAGCGTGCCTTTAGCAAACAGAATGTCCACTTAAGGAGGAAGGAAACTGTGAGCTTTATAAATAAAATCAGGGAGTGGTAACACAGTCTCAATTACATCTATCCTCTGAATGTAAAAAAAAATAACATTTTCTTACCCAAGGTACCTGCGTCCTGTGTATCTGTCAGTCATATCTTCTGAGTTTATAGGAAGAAGCTCCAAAGAATTTGTGTTGGTCTTTGGTGTGAAAATCCATCCAGATACAGAAGAATGGGTTCATGCATCCTATGGAGACCATCAAAGTAGTTAGCAGCCATTAATTTATACTATATTCGTTACAGATGAGGAACAAAGAAAGAAAAAGTTGTATTTACAAATTTAAGCATGGAGATTTCTCACCTGGGTGCTTGGACATGCAAAATCTATTGAGTTTTAATCTGGGTGAATCAGCTAATGAAATGAGAAGGAAATTATAGCTGTACCTGGGATGTCTTTCCATAAACCCATTCTCCAGGAACCAAGTGCGTGCATACCTATATGGGAGAGGAGGTTTTATCAGAGGACAGATATTTGTAACATAATAGGCCTGCAACAATTATATATGCAAACTGTTGAGTTCTGTTCCCAGTAGGGAAAAAATAATACCTAATGTGACTGATGCAAATCTGCTGCCAGCGGTAGGATTCTATCGTTTGTATCAGCTGTGATGCAATCAAGTGAATCCGTAATGGGAAGATTGCAGGCACATCCCATATTGTACAGGAATGATAATACCCTGCATTTCTATAGTGTGTCCAACTCACGCATTTTAGACTGCTTAGTCATGATTTTCCAGTTCAGGCATTTAATAGATATTAATAATTATGCAAATAAAATGCTGTTCAGCTGAATGATGGAGGAATCAGTATTGATCCTGAGCCTCATTCTGCTGGTATAGTTGGGCCAGTATTGTCGTGGTGGAGATAAGAGAGCTCGTCCATCAATACACACATTTGAGAGAAGATCAAAACAGCCCAGGTGGTAAATAACCTGGACACTTGTCTGCAGGACCTAAAATTAGAGATCAGCACAAAGACTTGGCACATGAATACTCAGCAGATGCTGTCTTATCTCTCTATTTGCTTTGGAAGATTGGGGCTGACCCAAAACATGTTGAAATCAATTTGTATCTTCTCCTTTATTTCAATAGGCTATGCACCAGCCTCTAATCAGTTGTGGGCCTAATCAAATGATTTTTCTCATTGCCAGCTAATTATTCCTATAGAGAAATAAAACTGAATGTTAGATGAACACTGTAGGAACTGTATCTTAATGTATGGTTTAGAATAAAAAATTATGGGCTTGATTTCACACTGTCTTACAGTCTCTTATTCCACCTAAAACAAGGACAATTTTCCACTCTTTTATTGGTATGATTACAGAAACCTAGTGAAGAGTCAAGTGGCATGACTGTAACAAGCTCCCTTCCTTATGCAACAAAAAAAGCTAGTGCAAGCAGGAAATCATCAGCTTTCAGCATCCAAGAAAGGAAGAAGCAATGCATTTAAATTGCAAAAAGGAGGTTGGATATCAGCAAAATGTTCTGTTGGTGAGGACAGCGATGCACGAGGCTGGGATACCTGGGGAGCCTTTGGCACCTCCACCTTGGCTCCAGCCTCAGGCAAGGGATGGAGCACCCAGAGACTTCCTGGGCCACTGTTGCCAGTGCCTGGTTGGAGTTTTGCCACCATTTGGGGAGAATGTAAGGTACAGGACAAAGAAAAATTCAGCGCCATCACTTTATGGTGACAGGCCATTTGCTCTTTTTGACACATGGCAAAGCGGGAAACGTGAAAATGTGAAATCTGCACTTAATTAGACAATGGGAAATCAATCATGCTAGTAAGTATCTAAATGTTGTCAGACTCCAACTATAGCTGTTTGGATAGGACTGACCTAGTGATTACTTTCTTTAGGAACCATAGGTGGGAGGCTGCATAGGTCTGGCCAACTGATCCTATGTGCAGCTTCCCCGTAATAATTCCCAGCTAAACCTTCAAGCTGAGTGTTGGGTTTGAGGCATTGCATGAGGCACTGAATCTCAGCAAAGGGAAGATCTTTGCTCAACAATCCCAGAAAACTTCTTTGACATCATGGAGGAGAAAAGAAATGGCCTCCACAAAAGGCACAACTTGCTGAAAGCAATCTTGCAGGCAAAAAAAAAGGCACTTAAACTGCACTGTGTGTTTGTGGACCAGAATCTAAGATGGTGTGGCACGTAGTGGTTATGATCCAGCCTTACGGGACCCATACAGCACTGTGTCTGCAAAATGTGATATATGCAAAATGCAAACACTCATATGAGTCAGCAGTGCCCTGACAGCCAGGAGGGCCAACCATGTCCTGGGGGCATCAGGCCCAGCATCGCCAGCAGGGCCAGGGAGGGGAGTGTCCCACTCTGCTCTGGGCTGGGGCGGCCTCACCTCGAAGGTTCAGGGGGGGCAGCTGGGGGGGCAGCTGCTGGGGGGCAGCTTTGGGTGCCACAGTATAAGCAGGATATAAAGCTACTACAGAGCATCCAAAGGAGGGCAACAAAGATGGTGAAGGGCCTTGAGGGGAAACCATATGAGGAGAGGCTGAGGGCACTGGGTCTGTTCAGCCTGGAGAAGAGGAGCCTGAGGGGAGACCTCACTGCAGTTACAACTTCCTCATGAGGGGAAGACGAGAGGCAGGCACTGACCTCTTTTCTGTGGTGACCAGTGACAGGACCCAAGGGAATGGCCTGAAGATGTGTCAGGGGAGGTTTAGGTTGGATATTAGGAAAGGGTTCTTTACCCAGAAGGTGGCTGGGGACTGGAACAGGTTCCCTACAGAAGTGGTCACAGCACCAGGCCTGACAGAGTTCAAGAAGCATTTGGACAACTCTCTCAGGCCCATGGTGTGATTCTTGGGGTGTCCTGTGCAGGCCCAGGAGTTGGACTTTGATGATCTTTGTGCGCCCCTCCCAACTCAGGATGTTCTATGATTCTATGATTTAGCCTCAGGCAGATGTTTACCCTTCAAGTGTCATGGAGAGTGCCACATCCTTTGTGTTGATTTTAGCACTGAGAGAAAATTTCAGTAAGAAGGTGCTAGTGAGATGGAAGAAAATGGGGAGCAGGATGCAGAATTTATTTACTTGGTTTATTTGTTTTCTTTCCAGCTTTCCACAGGTCTATTTTTTTTACCTTGTACTTGGCTCTAGGTCTGATCCCTTCTGTCCTGTTTTTGTTCGCCTTCCTTTGTTGCCGATGGTTTCATGCTGTTTCCATTCCTCTCCTTTCGTGTGACACAGATTCTCTGCCTGAGCCCCGTCCAAGGTGTTGGACTCCCTGCAGTTACAGCACAGAGTCTTAACACCAGGGACATGACTTCCTGCTTCTCTGACAGCGTCTGCATTGTATACATGAATGTGTGTTTTATCAGCCCACAGAAAAGAAGTTTCAGGGCATTACTTAATGGATTCTCCTTTTTCTACCTTCTCAAGACACTGGCAGCTCTTCACCTCTTCTTCATTGTTGCTGGTCTCTTGGTATCTACAGGAGACTAGTCTAGATGATCTACACACAGCAAGAGAGCTTTGCTTATTGTGAAGACCTTACAGTCAACACAGAGAAAACAGACAAAGGTATGAGAAAGTTGTTATGAATAAACTTTCCCTATGCAGAGGGAAGTGAAAACATAGAAAAATCCCTGGATCTCATTACTAGAGGAATGAGATACCGGTAGTAACGTGGATATCTTGCATCCAGTTCAGGGCTTTCACCACAAAATGGTCCTCCTGTTCACTGGGACCAGGGTAACACAGGGATGGATTTTTACTTTTTTCTTCCTTTCAGATGTGCTGGGGATGGTGGAACGTCGGACCTGTACCAGATAACTGACACTGCAGTATTGGGATAGGGCATTTCACCACTCGCTCTCTCATGTGGGAAAGTCTAATTCATGCCAAGTCACTCTGTCACCTCTCTGTTCTTGAATGAAATGTTGAGGGTTGTTTAAAAGTGTTAAGTATATTGGCAGTTATCCCAGGGGGTGAGAAGATCACTAGTAGTATATTCTTCTATTTAAAAAGATAGGTGTAATATTCAGAGGTGCACTGATGAGACTTAAAGCTTTAACTTCTAATAACCATCTGGAGTTTGCAGACACCCCTGATCTACAGCTACAAGGTATTGGAATTAGCATTCTAACTCCTGTGAACTCAGAAAGTCCCTGAAGAAAGGTAACCTCTAATTGCTGAGTAATAGTACTGCTCAGTTCTGAAACACTGACACAAACCACTCAATAGCTGTGAACGAGGAAAGGCTGACACAACCACACAAAAGGTATCTATAAGTCTTTTTTGACATCAGGTAGAAAGTGCATATCTTTGGTCTCATTCTTCTGTTTGCATCCTTGCCTTTGCTTCCCAAAGTCAGATACATGTTTTACACTAGACAGGCAGTATGATGGCTTAATGATAAAGAGGTCAGTACTATTACCTCAGTGTGACCTCTGATTTCATTGTCTGTACCTTTGACATCTAATCAAACACACATTAAATGATCCAAAATGCACACATCTGGGCTCTTTGTAGAGTATGTTTGTTTTCTTTTTTAAAGCTTTGCTTACCTGTGGAGTCTACTATTTATTGTATGATGCTTTTTGCCACTTAGGCACTATGCTTAATCAGATCCGTAAATTAATTCTCTCCTGGGGTTTCTCTTTGTGTGTTCAGAAAGCATAAAAAGTGTTAATGACACGCTTCAAAACACACACTGGTTACATTAGTCATCCTCTCAGCATAATAGTTTTATGGAACACTTTCAGTTAAAAAAAGCACCACGTTTCCTTTAATCCAGTTTCTTTCCCCCACTTTTGATCCCTAGAGTTATGTTACATGTTAGTAAACAGCTACACAACACGCAAAGGCTGTAACCAACTCTTTTTTTTTTCTTTTTTCTTTTTTCTTTTTTTCTTCTTGTAGAGGAAAAGAGCTACAGTTTACACGTTGAAATATCTATTATTACTTGTTATGATCTATTCAACTGAAAACATTTTCATACGGGAACTTTGCCGTGTTCTGGAAGATGGAAAGCTGGTTGTAAAAATGAGCAGTGCTGAATCACAACATGCCTTCCTCCTGCTCTCCCTGAGCTATTCCCCCAGCCCAGCAGTCCCAACCCATATCAGGGCTGAGGCTAGATGGGAAAGGGCAGCTTGGATGGGGAGCACCAAACTCTCCATCAGTGCTGCCTGTACCTTCATGGAGAGACCATCCCTCACACACCATGCCCGTTTCTTGTCAAGCGGATTGAAGCACCTCCTAGTCAACAAAATCCTTCTGTGGCAAACATTGTGAAGTGGGAAAGAATTTGCACAGCAGAAAATGTCACTAATGTTGGTGAGGAGGAGAGGGTGCTTGGCCAGCACTGCAGTGCCCCTTGGCAAGAAAGGAGGGCTGCCAAGGCCACTGCACTGAGAGAGAGCTGCAGTGACAACAAACTGCAGCAGATCACCTTGGAAGTGAGGGGTACTTCACAGACAAGAAGTCCACTTCCACGGACAAATGTGGCTGCAGTCCTCACTTTATGCCAGTGAGCCTGAGAGAAAATCTCTCCTCATACTGCACACTCACCCTTGTACTCTCTAGTAGTCTTATCTACACACTCCACCCCAACCCACAAACTCCCCCAATCTCTCAGCCCTTTGTGTTTCGCAGGAAACAAGTAGATAACCACAGCTTTCAATTTCCTAATTATGCAAAAATGTAGAAACTCCTAGACTTTCAGAAGCTCAAAAATGCTGAAGTGCTTGGAAAAAACAGGCAAAGAGAAGACGTGAAACCAAATGGGGATTTCACACTGGGATGTCATAAACATTACAAAGATGAGGGGTGTGCTCACAGCACACTCATGTGTTTTTGCTGAAACAGAACAGCGGTGGATGGTAGAGAGAGCCCCATCTTTGAGGAAGGACCCAGCAAGAGGAAAATCTCTCGTCTGATGGAGCAATCCATGATTCTGAGAAGAGACAACATTGCGTTGATTGTTGCAGAGAGGAACTTGCACTGTTCAGTGGGGAGGAACCTGGCTCTAGCACTGCTCTCCAGTGGGACCCTAAGGATTTCGAGACATGTTTTTGGCTAGACCACTTCTTCTCTCCCTGCCTCCCTCTTTCCCTGGATCTGTGCCTGCCTCAGAGCTGTGGGATAACCAGGACTTCATCCATCCTGCACCAGTGTGGGCACATGCAACTGCAATAAGTGCATGCAATGGAGCCCCAGCAAGAAGCCAGAGAGCAGCGATGCCTGTGCTGTTGCTCCCCTATTTCTGAGTGCCACAGTCACTGCCTGTCCCATTGTCTTCACCGTGGCTGTCACATGTTTGTGTTCCTGGAACACCTGGAGAGGCTGAGCTCATACTATCAGTGCAGCTGCTTGTTCCCCTTCTCCCTGGTTTCACATGTTCACTCTCAAATCTCCTTCTTGCCAGTTGCTTCAGACCACATGGTTTAACCCTTTCCAAATTTTTCTGCATTTGGTAACAATTTTGGGAAATGGGAAGGGCATCCAGAGAACTGAACCTGCAGGGTAGGTGGGCTGGTGGTGAGTGCAGCCTGTCAGAGCCCACTGCTGCTAGCAGGGAATGCTGCAGCTCGTGGTACCAGTACTTACAGAGCCCTTTTTTCCCCAATTCCTGTATCATAACAGCCTGTACATGTCTCTAGCTTCTCGCTTGCTATTTCCTTGTTCAAATGTCTGTATTTTTTTTTCTTTTTCCTTGGGAAACAGCAGAGCGACGTGGAGGAAGGAGGATTCCCTGATTCTGGTGAGTTCTGGCAATGAGTGCCACAATTGTCAGCCAGATGCCAAGAAACCCATGTCATTCACAGGCAACAACTCACATTTGTTTCCTTAGCAGCTCTTCTGTTCTCCGGCACATTGTCAAGGACAAAGGGAGAGGGCAGGTTCATCAGGCACTGCTGGCCAGGCTTGCAGGCAGCTTGCAGGCTTGGAGGACTGACTGGAGCAGGGCATGGGCAGGGCTTTCTGCAACCTGTGCTGCTGCTTTGACATCGAATTACTCAGGTCCTGTAGGGTAATATGGTTACCAGTTCATATATAGGAAAAGATGTGTTAAAACACCAGTTTGAAAGGCAGGTCTCTTGTGAGGATTTGAGCACCTTCCTCCTGAGAAGGACCCTTGGCCTGGTAGAGCCGTGCTGTCTGCAGGGCAGTTGCACTACACTGTCCTGGCTGAGGACCTGCTGCCTGTCCTGTCCCAAATCTGCCCCAGCCTCCCTTTCTGTTCCCACACTGGGAGCAGAACATGAGGGTGGTGTCTCTGTGGCTCTCCAGCCCCTGCTTTAACCAAGAGAATGTTTGTTTCCTGCAAAGGAAAGCCCAGTAAGCTGTCATGCTAGAGGAAAGTAACACACAGGGCCAGACTCGTATATTTGACACATCTGCATAGAGATTTCATCAGAGCTTAACCTGGCTCATCAAATCAAGCCCTAATTTTGTACATCACTAGTGGACAAGCTCAGGGGTCTAATGCAGGGACAGGGAGATGCTCAGTTTGTTCCCAGTGTGGTGCGTCACATGAGGCAGTCCCAGCTGGAGTGAGCATTGGTTATCCTGTATTGAAAATGGACACTGACCATGTGGAGATTGAGAAATTGAAAAATATGATATTAGTGCTGCAGATATTACACATTCCTAGTGATCTACTACTGAATGGTGCCACATGGCTTCACTGCGTGATGCTTGTCCGGCACATTTGTTGCTCCGGTGAAACTTGGTTCCTTCAAAACACCCCTTAGACTGAGGCATTCCAGATTGTCCGGTATGACTGTGAGAATCAGAAATTCATGGTAGCATTGGGTGGATCTTTTTAGGTGGGGAAGGTCTTACTGTCCGCACCTCATGGTAGCCTTGGGAGTGGATTAGAAAATCATGCAGCAAAGCATCTTGACGCCACGGGGCTCCTGAATCTTCCTGTTGTTTCTTGCAATTCCTTTATCTGTATCCATTGCAGAATGGGTAATCATGCCCATTTCAGCCTGTCATTGTCCCACTTTCCTTTGGTTTCCCCTTACACTATTATACACATAGCAATCATTTCTGGCCAGGAACATTTTTATTTTTGTTAATTGAGGTATTTCTCACAACAAAAATCTTTCTAAGTCTGGTTACTGTTTTCCCTTATTGTGAATATTCATTCTGCACTTACCTTTGCCAAAGATGATGTAGTGCAAGCAGGTGTCACAGACGTACTTTCAGCCGTACGGAAAACACATTTCATTTCTGACAGCGATCCTGCTGTTTCAGTAGAAGGCTACCCCATGCAGAGATAGGCTGGTTAGATCAAACTGTACTAATTGCAGAGTGATTTGGAAATCTGTTCCACTTGCAAACAGAATTAATCCAACACTTCGTAACATTGAATTAGCAAAGGTCACATTTCATAAATATTACCAAGCAATTTTCATAGATAATGCAGCAGGCTAGTTAATGATTAGAGCAGTAAGCTTCTGACGTAAAGCCATGAGGAATAAGGGACATATTTTTACAGCTTCTGTTATTATTGCCTCAGGGATCTTAACTAAAGGCAGCAGAAATTATTAGGGTCCAACACATCTTTAAAATCTAACCAATCAGGCTATATCTGGTCTTCCCAATGGCTTTTGTATTACAAACTAGAAAATTCAAAAGATTTTAGAGTATCAGTCAGATTCTCAATGGGGAAAAAAAGCATGCTGGTTTCAATCCAGTTCTACTGGACTTTGCAATGTAAAAACCAGCTTCAGTAACTGGTGGGAATTGCTATAGCTCAGGTTAAGAATGGATGGAATTCTCCCTCTTGCCCCAACTGCTGGATCTGCTGGATCAGGGCAGCAAACTTTAGTAAAGATATAGTTCTGCTCTGAGGACTGATCCTAGAGACTAGCTCCCCTCACAAAACTTAGTCTCAACTGGGTCAAAACACCTTTTCTTAGATTGGAATGAATTACCTGAGCAGTAATCTTGATGAAGTCTGTGGGATTAGCTCTGTAGGGAAGCAGTGTTGTACATGTTAAAAGTAAGGGAAGGCGATGGAATGAATCCTGGGATTAAACAGAAATCTTGGGCCCAGGTATACCAGTGAATGTAATCTTCCAGGACTTAATTAGGCATGTTTTTATCTGATAGCCACACACTCATAGACAACCTGTATTTCTCAGTAGAGTTTTATCTTCTGTGAGCACTTTGTGTCTGAATTTGATGGGTTAGAAAATCTTGGTATACAAGTGTGGCACAACTGTCATCCAGATGTACTTAAGAGTGAAGATCTTGCGAATCAGCAAAATTTCAGCAGGAATTTTATATTTCCTTCATCCAGAAGAAACTGACAGGCATGGAAAGTGGCTAATGCCAGCCTGTAATGCATTTTTGAGAGAAATGATGTGTGAAACATGCAGCCCTCTGTGAAACATGCGGTGATGTCCAGGTGCTTGGATGAATAGGCGGAACTTGTTACATCTCCATTTAGGAAAGCCGTTTGATGAGATGAAATGTGAATTGTCCATGCAGTGATGCCATTTGGACATTACAAAGGTTTTAATTTTCAATTTTTAGATGCTCATGCTCTTGAGGCCATTCAGAACCTAAACCTAAAAATGTAATTCCTTGAAAACCTAGTGCAATTAAAGTGACAGAAAAAACAAAACCAAACCAAACAAAACCCCAACATTCATGCAAGTAGCAACTCAGCTAAACATAAAATAACCCTAATTGTGAAAGCCAGCCTAAAGCAGCATCAGGGCCAGACTCAGAAGAAACCTAGAAGGCTTTTCCCACAGCCGGACACAGGGGACCCCGACAGGCAGAGGTCTGCAGGGTCGCTGCTCCCTGGAGGGCTCACCCTGCCTGCAGCCAGCACTTTCTCCAGCCCTGCCTCCATCCCAGCTGGAACAGGCTGAAAAATAACTGGAAGTTTCTTGTCAGAGCAGACGCACGGCACAGCCAGTTCTTCACTGACAAACGAGCGAAAGAAAACAAAATATCACACTGTCATTTAAAAATAGCTTCAGCAGAAATACCACGGGCAGTGCTTTCACCAAGCAGAGATCGGCGACTGATTAGAGAGGGTTATCAGTGTACCTGGTGCCGGGTAAAACCCGATCCCACTGCAAGGCGCTCTCACTCAGCCGGACAGATTGTGGGGGTGTGATGAATGCCTGAGAAACTCTAGGAGTTTTCTGATAATGCAGGAGTTTGAAACAAGGGGTTTCTGCTCCTCGCCTGCAATGCAGCTTTGAGAAAGCTCCATGTGGTCTGATGGTGCCAAGTGGCATTTTTGGATTTCGGTGGGACAGGGCCATTCCCTGTTCATGCCAAATGCAAGCTGGCTTGGTCTGCTGCCAAAGTGGGGAGAACTGTGCAAGGGTGATGCCCCCTGTAAATGACAGTGAAAGTGTTTGTAAAGGATAGGCATCACTGCAAAGTTCAGCCCAGGTTTGGGGACTTCCAAAAGTGACATCTGTGCCTTGCAGCCATGCTCTGAAGTGTATAGTTTGAACACAGATTTGGCCATATGATTTTGAGAAGTCAATCCACTGAGTGTTCTTGCAGGGTCATCAGTGTCATTTTTAAAGCACAGCATGTGCGATATGCAACAGTTTTCCAATGGCAGAGCTCAAATTGCATGACCCAGGATTTAGGGTCATTGCAACTTTTAACATTCCTTCTGGTCTTCTGCCTCTTGATTCTGCTTATACAAAGAAATCAGGTGTTAAAATGATCTGTTTATTGTAAAGTACTTCAGCATGATTTAATTTGCAACTGTTATTTGGGTCTATTTGCATTATTCCAATTATTTTACCCAATAGGGGAATTAATATTCACTAGCTGAAGAAAATTGTGCAATGAACAAAAACATACCAGTTTGCTTAAGAGACTCTCAAATGTATTTCAACACAAAAGAAGAAATTGATGGAAAGAGATCAAGAGCAAGTCCTGAGCTTTTCTGAGATGTTATAATTTGTTAGTTTACCATAGTCCCCTCAAGACGTACCTTGACCCATCACTTGTCTAAAACTTCATATCAGGAGCCATGGCTGAAATCCAGATGCTTGAAACACTGTCAGTACTGAAGAAAGAAAACAAGTATATTAGAAGCAAAGCAACTGGATGAGTAGCTTTGCTAGGTCAAGTGTCATTCTCATGACCCTGAGATTAAGGATCTTTCCTGTTTTTATGCATCCTGACTGTTTTTGACACGTGACTGCAAAAGAAAAGCACAGCACAATGGAAATATGTGCAAAACCATCAAAAACACAGAAAGAGACAAATCAGGTAACACGGTGACCTACCCCAAAGCAGGGAACCCCCTGCCTGGGGCTGCCCTCGCAGCTGGCACCTATCCATAACTGAATGTGTGCCCCGATAGTTGGATCTCATCACGTGCATCATGCTGGGGAGGGCAGAGTCCCTGCCTCTGCACTCAGGATTCAGGCCATGGCATCTGCTGCCTTGCCAAAGCCACTTCATGGCGTGGGCAACACCCCAGGAGCACAGCAGTGCCTGGAGTCAGCATGGCACTCCCCTGCCCCTGAGGTACAGCTGCTCGCAGTCATGTTGTGCAACAAGCAGGGGGATGCAGAATCCTCACTCTGGGTCTCCTTGCAGGAGCATCGAGTCATCTTGCACCCCTCCTTTCCCCTCCTTTTGCCCCTGTCCCAGGATCTTGGCCATGCAGAGTTCCCACCATTCTTGCTTTTCCAGGCCATCTTCAAAATGCTGTCTCAGGTGATTCTCTAATTTCCCAGGGAGCTGCATTTCTGAGATTTCCCTTCCTGCGCAACGCCCATTCCCTGGTGGGGTCCACATGGGCCATTTCTGGGGGCAGTGACAGATCCATCACACTGCTGGGATTCCTGCTCTCCCATCCTGAGGCCAGGGCATTAGTTGGGACTGGTTCTTTACTAAAGCAATGAGTTACTGTTCTTCAAGCTGAGGGAACGGCAAGTGACACCTTAGGCCTTTTTCTCCCAGGTCTGTTGCTTCCGCTCCAGGCACCACCTGAAAGGAAAACCAGCTGCCCCAGCTCACCCAGTAAACCAAAGGTGGGAAAATGCAACTCCCTCAGCACAGCCTGTAGCCATATCTACTCAGCCTGGACCAGTGACTCTGACAATTTTGCTGCTGAGTTCCCCTGCAGGAAGGAGAATACTGAATACACGTTGTCAAAATGCCTTTTAGCATTAGCAGGATACTCTGCTCCAGGCAGAGGAGGATACATACAAAGCCTTAAGCTGTTTCAAGCTTCACAGAACAGCAGACAGCAAAATACATGTGGCTGCACTGGGACACGTTGTTTTCAAAGCCCTGTGTGATAGCACCAAGTGGCATAAATCAGAATTACCTGTCACAAACTGTGTGTCTCCCGTAGCCATTTCTCCAGTCCCAGCTGAGCAGCAGCTCAGACTCTCTGACACAGTGGTTACACTGGAAAGGCGGCAAAGATGTAGCAATGCAGGAGATGAGAAGATAGTAAAAAAAGCACTGATGCCTGAAAAAAATGTTGAAATGCATCCCACTAGAAAGTAGTGTCGAAGATGTGTTAAGGCAGGAACATGAGGGGCTTTCCTGCTTCCTGAGAACCCAGAACTGACTCCAAGAGCTGCTTCCTTTAGCATCAATTTCACATTTTGGCTTTTCTGTATGAAGAAGTGGAGGACTCTGCCCCAACATGCACTTTCTGCAGCCCCAGGGTGTCCAGTGTTTCTCTAAAACACTCTGCAAAGTTAAAGCTCAGCCCATCCCCAGGGAGTCTGTGGAGCAAGGCCAGCAGCATATCCTCCTGGAAGCAGCTAATGACTGAGCTGCTAAATACTTCACATTCTTCATGGACACCAATCCAGACTCGAAGATGCACTGGAAACCTGACACGGAGGTTACTTAGCATAAGACATTTGCCTCAGGGAACTCTTCTGAATAGCAACAAGTCAAGTCAAAACCTCAGTTCAGATCTCACCTCCAGATCCAAGCCATATCCTGACCAGACTCAACAGCCTAAATGTGGGGAGTCACAACCTGGGGCCTCTGCTTGCTCTGGAGACCAACCCTTTGGCTCTGTATCCCGGGTGCTGAGCTATTGCCCGGTGGTATTTAATACCACAATACATGTTGTATTTAAAGGCCTTTTTCCTAATTGGTCTCCAGAGCTCAGGCTTCTGCTGGGGTGCCATCCTCCTCTCCAAAAGTCTCTGCCTGCCTTGGTTTAAGTAACTCATTGCAAGACACTCTAACCAGGGTTGTCTTAAAACGTAGGTAGGTGTTGGTTTCTTTTCACCCTCCAGTTTGGGTGAAGTCACCATGGTGTGTGAGCAGGTTGGCAGTGAAAAGCAGCCTGGCTTGGATTTACCACTGCCAGACAAGTTCTGGGCACTGTGGTAACTGAACAATATCCCATGGCTCTCAGAAGTATTTCCCATATAGGAGGTCAAGATACTAAGAGCGGATTTTGTAGAGTTCAACACCAACACGTCCTACTGAAAACAAAAGATGTTGCTGAAAAATCAAGTCAAAAGTAATTTGTCCATGAACACAAGGTTTGGTGCTTGGATCAAGGTGCCAGGGCTCATAGCTCTAGCATTTGAGGTCAGAGGCTGAGAGTAGCTGTATTTTTGGAAAGAAGTCCTGTTCTTAGCTGGATCCAAGCATAGAGAAATCAGGACAACAGCTTCATAAATTCGTTTCCTTCTACCTACCTTACTCATCACTGACTTGTTCCCACACTTTTTGGCAGCCTCTAGCACCATTTTCCTTTCCTCACAGACTTCTGTGCTGCATCTGTGCAGAGGTAAGTTCATGTAAGAGAGGCTTAGACAGAAAGAAAAACAAACAGCCAAGGTCCATATTTTAAGAATTATTGAATACATTCTGGTATCACTTATTTCTTAGAACAAGAAATCATTTGTATATGTCAAAAACCTAAAGAAAACCCTGAAGTGCCAAATTTTCCCTTTCTAACATAATAGTTATAAAAAGAAGGTACCATTTGCTATCTGCTTCTTACAACATTACACCCAGGTGGTCTTTCCACTTGTGCCAGAGTTTGTCCTGAGGTGCTGCTGTGCTTTGCTCATTACTGCTAATGCTGTTGTTCTGCGGGGTTATGAGAAGATGACGCAACACAGAGCTTTTCAAATCCAGGTTTCAGGAAGAAGAGAGACACGTATCTCTCCAGTCTGTTGGGGGAAAGAATGAAAAATAAATTGCTCTGGTGATCTGCAGTTGCTGGCTATTAATTCCTTTGAGGATTTTGTATTGCTTCCAAGGCAAATACAAGATTAGCTGATGGAGTAATGGAGTAGTATGGGATACAGATCACATGGGGGTTCTTGTAACACAGATGTTATTTATTTAGCCTATGCAGAGCAAACCTACTTACAGATGTAATTTTGTATGTTCAACATGATGTCTATGTGCCCAGTAGCCCCCCTCTACAACTTGAGAAGTCAGGGATCCTGCATTTGTGAGCCTCCAGCTCCCAGGCAGGTTCAGCTGCCCTTACACCCACCCCTGCTCAAGTGGGTGCCCTGTCAGGGAGTCACAGTGCAAGCACTTGGCAACATGCAGAAGTGAGCAGGTAAAAAAGCAACCTGGCCATGGTAAGGCAGGTGGAAAACAGGTCTCAGTCACCTGAAAACTTCCTGCTGATTCATCCATCTGCAGGGGCTGCCCATCCCAGCTGCACCAGTCAGTGGTGGTGCTTGGAAGAAATGCTGCTGCTGTAAGAATGTTGCTATTTTGTAAAAGCATTTTCAGGACCTTCCAGTGCCAGATATCCAGACGTGCTAATGCAAAATGCATTAGCCCAAGCAGCAGGAACTCCAGGGCTGCTGGCGCCATTGAGTTCCACTCATTTCATCTTTATTATAAATACTGCATTGTCGTCTCATTCTTTTCTCTCATCCTCTCTTTAGAAAAGAATTATAAGGCTCTAGTTGACTGGTCCCTTTGACTTAGTACAGTTGTTAAACCACAGGCAGTAAATACCTCTTTCAATTGTTTAAGGCGGATGTATTTATTTCATTGGAACTACTGAATGAAATCTGTAAGAGCTAAAGAATCCCCCCTTTCACGGCAGCTCTGCTTTTCTATCTCTGAGCTGAATGCAAAAGGAACTCTTCCTTAAACCTGCCATGTGAAATCAGCCCACCTTCAGGCTCCCCACTCTCGCTTAGTTTTTTGTGGTTCAAGAAGTATTGCAGCCTCCAAAGACTCACGCCTAATTGTAAATAGTGATCTTTCACCAGGCAGATCTCAGCTGACAAATGTTAATTGTTATGCAAACTATCCAGAAGATGAGCTCTTCTCCCAGGACTGAAGGGCAGCCACCTCCCAGATGAAACAAGGCAGCTGTTTAAACAGTGCGGGGTGCGCTGCCCCGGCTGCCAGAGCAGCGGGAGAGCCGAGTGGTGCGAGCGGAGCTGGAGCTGTGCCATGCCACCATGGTTAACACCCCCGCTTTTGTGGAGAAAACCTCCACAGCACAGCTTGAGAACTTTAACTGACCCCACGCCATCAGGAAGATGATGCTGTTTCAGTGGAAAACAGATAAAAATTGTTTCTTTGGGCTCACACGGTGGGATGTTCCCTGCCTTCAACCGGGAAAAACAAATTCTGATTGTTGGGGCAGGATAGGGATGGGAGATCAACGCTTTTCCCAGACCAGAGGATTTGAAATGCTGAGGGTGCTGAGGGATGCTGAGAATGCCATGCAAACCTTGTTCTCATCAGGAGGCAGGTCCTTGCCTGAGGCAGGTGGTGCTGTTGGGCCGTGGCTCCCAGTGGAGTCCCCTGGCAAGCTGGGAACCAGCTCCCGTTCTTACGAAAGGCTCCATTGGTGCTGCTCATAACTCCACCATAGGCTGAAAGAAATCTGGATCGTGCTATCAGCTCATTTTTCCTCCATTGCACTTCTGGAGTAAAAACCTCACTTTGCTGGCCACCAGATAACATGGAAAAATGTTTGTTCCCTGGCAGTTACTTTAATCTTCAGGGGTTGCTGTGTTCCTGATGAATACACGGAGAACTACTTCTGTATGTGGCTGTGCTGAATTTCTAAGCACTGAACCAGGGCTTCATGCCATCCTGTACTCCTTGGAGTGGTTTCAGAGGTTTTGTTTTTCGTTTGTTTTCATTTTTAAGATAGCTTTGTACTATTGCAGCAGGGAACTTCTGTTTGGTTTTGTTCAGTTGGGTTTTTTTTAATAAATAAAATGCTTTATCCCACCTGTATCTGCATAGTCTTCAGCTGTATAGGACTTCATGAGTTTGACCCAGAGCATTTTGAGACAAAAATACATAGAAAGGAAGAACAGAGGAAGGACTAAGATTTGAAGATTCAGACAACAAGGAAGAGTTTCCAATGATTCTTCCTTTCTTGAAATTTAATAGCAAAATTTTCATTGATTTCAGTGGCAACGGGATGGCAGTCTACTTAAAAGGGAAAAAAAATGGCAGTTAACCAAAAAAATCTGTTCCAACCTCACATCTCCTTCCCTGCTTTTGCATCAGTTCCCAGTATCAGTCTGAGCAGAACAGCCATGTGCTATTTCTGTGCTCCACTTTGCCCTTCAACAGCTCTCTCTGGCAACTTATTTTACAAAATATGGGAAAACTCCTTCCCCAAAGGGCTGTAAAGCTATGGATTCAGTTGCCAGGGCAGGCCACCCATTCGTCTCAGCAAGGGCACTTGGCTCAGCCCACAGTGTCCATGGTTGTTTTCAACTGAGACTGAGCTGATAAGGGGATTTCCTTTCAAGTGGAAAAGCATAAACTATATTTATATGCAGATAATTTCCTATTTGTTGGGTTTAGCTTAACAGGCCGAATTTCTGGCCTGTCTCTCCAGTGCTCTCCAACCACATGAAACATATTCAAAATTGTCCGGGTGGGAGTTGTTTTGCCAGAAGCTGGAGAGATGCCACAGTGCAGCTGCTGTGGAAGGCAGAGGTGGAAGGACACAGCCAGTCCTCCTAACTCTGCTTTTTCTGTAAGGAGGTAACACAGACCACAGCACCTGCTTAGCTTTTGCTACCATGTTCATTACAGGTACTTGTGCCACTGACCCATCGTTTGCCCATTATCTGGGCAAAGAGTACGCATTTTGATCAAAAATTTTAGAAGAGAAATCCCTGAAGTATAACTAATGCCTGCTGAGCCACCTTCAGGACTCAGTGATTTTGCAGGCAAGTAGGACCATGCTCAGCTAAGGAGCAGGAGAGATTGAATTACATGTGTAGCAGAGGAAGGATTTACTGAAAGAGCTGGTAGAAGATTCCCAAACTATTAATGCCCAGGAAGAAGGGAGTATCAAACCAGCAGTACTTCATATTCATCTGGGAAACCTACTCCATTCTTCTCTGCAGGGATTTCCAGAGGATGAGACCCCAGTTCACAGCAAACTGATAATTATTAGTCTTCTCTGTATTCATTTACACTTGCAAAACACCTAAGGATCCCTCCCTGCAGGAATTGTTCATGTTTATTGTATTATCTGGGGGTTTTATATTGCATTCAGTTCAGTGACTGCCAGGGGAGCATGATCTTGAGGTTTAAAGATTAAGCCTTTATTTAAATATATATTCCTCTAATGTTGTACATCTGGTTTTGTTTAAACTAGTTTCAGAAATCCTTTGTTTTCTGTGTCCTTTACTGCTGGCCCATCTAAATCTCAGGCTGTGAATGTTACCAGCAGCTCTACCTGAGCCAATGTCCTTTCCAAGATCAGGATTCTTCCAGTTTCACCCTCCTGGGAACTCATGTGGGGTGGATCAATGTACACGAAGGTTTTGCAGAGGTACGTCCTAAAGTCACCTTTGTTTTATACTCTGAAAGTCCAGAAAATAATAAAAACATCTCTGAAAAACAATAAATACCTGAATGTCTTACCCTTTCTGGGAGGTCTTGGTGCTTCTTGAGTCCTTGGATGTTTGGATTGGTGTCCGTCAAGAAACAGCACATAGCTCTCGCCCACCCATCTCCACACAATCTTCTGGATATAGAAAGAGTTTTTTCAGTTTTGGAGTGCTGTCTGTGCCTTCTGCAGTAGGAGATTGTCTCTTTATGTCTTTCAGTTTTGGAGTTTTCTGTTCTTTTCTTTTGAAGTAGAAATGTCATATGAAACACCAAGAGCTCTGAGGACAGTGCTGATGGTCCTTGATGCCTTGAGTTACAGCTGAGATAATTCCTCTGCTGTGAAACAGTCATTAATCAGCCCTGAAAGTTAAAGTTAATAGAAGAAGTCTTTAGAATTCAAATAGAATTTGTGCAGACATAGGCAGGTCCCCCAAGCCTTGTGTGTGTATGTACATATAAACACATATGCGTATACTTATGCATGTCTGCATTTATACACATATGCAAACACCAATAAAAAAAGTATATATGCTGCATTCCAGCAAGAAAAGTAAGCATCAATATAGAAATTAGTATCAGAAAAAATCCAGTAACCATCACAGAAGAGACCATCTTCCTCGTCCTGCCCACTAGAACTGCATAACCCTGACTCTATATAAGAATTTAAATTGTGTAACATAGCAACATTTTTTTACCTTCTGGTTTTCTGGGAATTTTTCTCTTCTAGAGTTTCTCAGCTTGAGAAAGTGATAAACTACACAGTGGATTCCTGTACTTCGTGCAGCCATGCAAATTACATCTAGTTTTCTCATGCCCAGTTTGAAATACAGTTCCCATCCTACTTAACCTTGTCCTGGTGTGAGACAATACAGTATTGAGAAACACTTGAAGCTACAATAGCAGCAATGCAGATCTTTTGTTTTATCATTAAGTGGAACGAATCCCTGAGGACTCAAGAGAACTCCACAGAAGCCTGATGTATGCAAAAAGAGGCTGGTTATGGTAAACAAGGTTAGAGGTATGTGAATAGTCAACATGCACGTTCACACAATGAGTAGACAGACGCCCAGGATGATGGGAATTTTGGTGAGGCAGCCTTCCTTCGTGCCTGTAATAGACACAAAGGGATAATATCCATCACTATTTATGAGATCTCAGGTGGAGGAGTGTAAAAATACCAATGCTCCATCCATTTGTGGCTGCACATGGACCCTGACTGAGCTACAGCAGAGACCGAAGCCTTTCACCTTTAGCATGTGAGATCACCAACTGAAAGTCAAGTGCATTGGGCCAGGTAGATGTTTCTTGTCACTCCCTGCTCTTGGTGAAAAGCTCCTTTGCAGAAGGGAATAAGCATGTCCTAACAGTGAGAGCTGGCTATCATGAGAGCTGGGGACAAGACTGGATCCAGAGCTCTGCACAGGAAAAGCAGCGAAGGGAGGTGGCATTCCACAGAGCTCTTAGAAACAGGCACGGAAATCCTGGTAATAGGACCAAGGTGGCCATATTCAGGCAGTCAGATCAAGCACAGGAGCAAAAACAGGTCCAGCCATGGCCTTTGACATGTCCTTTTTGAGGACAGCAGGCTCGAATCTTCTGCACTGACATCTGCAGTAAATATGTTTCTTTCTAAATGTCTGCAGTTCAAAAACAAAACCAGTCTACAAGATGTCACTGCTCATCTTCTGTGAGAGGTACATCAGTCAGGTTGTCAATTAAAAGCATTCACTGAAGGTGAGCTGTGGATAAATTAATCTAATAGGAAAGCTCCATAGGTCAACAGCTTCCAGCCAGGGATGAGGGAATGTCACAGCACATTGCTTGTGATTGCACATGATGGTAATACTGTTTGTAGTCACCTGGAGGCAACTTCCCTGGATATGTTAATGACACCTTTGCCTGCAGCCTGCATGGTGCTGTGGTTCAGCATGTTTGAGCTGAAGGTTTGTTTCTGTACTGACCACAAATGCTGTGCTACTGAAATGCCCACATGAGCATCCTGGGTGGCTGTCTGTGCTTGTGAAGCATCTCCTCCTCATATACCAGAAGAGCAATTGTCACATATCCAAGAGGAGATGAAAATGGGTCGTTCGGTAGACAGTACTATATGGAACCAAGACTACAAGCAGAGAAGGTGCAGTGTGACACAGGACATCACCAACATACAGACTGCTGGAGATCCTCACAGAGGTCAGCAGGATTTGGCAGTAGCTGGCTAAACCTCCAGGGACTAGTGGGTTCTGCATGCTCTGCAGTCTGCTCCAAAAGCACCAGCCATGGAGCACCAGCTGCTCCAAGGACCACATAGCCTGAAGAGGTGGACTCTGACCCTTCACAGTGAAGTCCTGCCCTCTGAAGCAGAGGTGGCCCAAGATGACTGAAGATCAGTTCACTGGCCAGATGTCCAAATAAGAAGTAATGAAGATTTCCTGTCATCTCTGAAAAGTAGCAAAGGTGTAAAAATCTCAGGTCAGAAGCAGCAGGGTTTAGGCACACGTGCTTGCAGTGACACTTGACGGTAGAACCCATTCTTCCAGCCATGACCAAGATAAGAAGACAATCCACTTAAAACATAGCTGAATTTGGGGAAATACTCATCTTGTGCCCACTGCGTTCACAGCACATAATTTGAAACTACATGAAACACAAAAAGACATGATCACACGCATGATGTGGGAGAAGCAAATCTTCACAAAACCTACCTCAGGACTTCAGGAGAAGAGATGAAAAAATCCAGATGCTCAGAAATACTCTGCTGGACACATCCCTCAGATGATGTTTTGTTGCTTAATATAATGTTTAAAATGTTATATTATTGGCTGATGTTCCTCAACCAATCAGTTTACATCTGGTTTTTTTTGTAAAACTACTTCATATTTATCCTCCCAGAGACTTTCTAAGCAGTAGTAGATGTTTTCAGAGACACAAAAAGAATTCTGTATTTGTTTGGTTGGGTTTCTTTTTTTCAAGATGAAGAGGAATTTGAGAGCAAAACCAGTTTGCATTTACTCACCAAGGCCTTTATTTTATAATACGGATGCCAGACATGAATATGGAAAAATAACAATGGTTTCTCTTGTGAACTGAAAGGTACCTTTTATCCATAAAATGTCTCAAAACAATTACAACCAAGTAATGAAAAAAATCCTCAAATGGGACACAACTGTTTTGTCACAATTCAGACAAATATTTGTTGCACAAAAGCAACTCTTATTTTAAAAGGCAGTGCAGGGTATTTGGGAATGTTCTCAAGAGCTCTGTTCCCATCTCTGCAGAAACATAAAATTACATATTTTGACCATTTGCATCACAGCAATGGGTCAAGCACTCTGAAGGCACCATGGCTGGGTGCAGGAGCTGCTTCTGCCAGAAATCATAGACATTTTACGTCATGTACATTCTGGTGTTCCCCGTTACTGTTTTCTTTCTGTTTAGGGATAATCCAAGATGTATGTGTCTTGCCATTTAAAACCAAGAGAAAAACCACAACAGTATTTTCCATGTAAGCCAAAATCTTTCACATGTGCCAACTGCCAAAGCAGACAAAAGAGCTTTGATCATAGTCAGACACCATAACTAGCTACTTGTTTTAATTACAGAAAGTTTTAGCTATTATTACACGACAGGCTGGCACATTCAGCACATGACATAATTTTATGAAAGCTTTTCATTTCTCTCAGCACAGCTCCAGCCCTAGGCTATTCCACTCACAGCAGAAGTATCAGTTTGAACGAAGCCAGGGAGATACCACAAACCAAAACCTACAAAACCCAACCACGCACCCACCCCACTCACAGCTGGGTTGGGAGAACATCATTCTCAGTGTCCCAGCCAGGGAAGAGCTGTGAACTGCCTACAGATTATGTGTTTTCTTTTGTTCTTTTAGTTTTTTAGAATGAAACAATTCTAGATCTCTGGGTTTTTTTGGGATATATTGCCTATTGCTTTTACTTGATGTTGGCCTTCTATTTATAGTACATTAGCTGCTTTAAGTGACTGATGAGCTAACCCCCAAAATATTGGGTGTTTTCAAGCCTGAATCACTGTCAGACCACCAAAAAAACCCAGCCATGGCATAGCTCAACCCAAACATTTTTATAGGTATTCCTGGGCTATAACATGTTTTCATCTCTCTTAGCAATACTTGAATTTTTGGCAAAGCTTTCTGTGAGCAAACTCACAAGAGCACTGATGAAGAGCAAATCAAAGAGGCTGTGACGGTCCTAAAAAAGGCTCTGTGATTTCTATTTGAACAAATGCTTATGAAGACTTATTTTCTCATAGCTCTGGAGCTCTAATCCTCATCTATTCAGCCCATTGGAGAAAAATACCAAATCACATCTCCTATCACTGCATCTAATTTCAAGTGAAATCAAATAAGCGTAGTAAAGAGAATAAACACAAATAATTAGTGGCAACAATAACATAGGAACTGGTTTGAAATAATATCTTTCCTTTGGAAAACACTGGAAAACAGTGTCAGAGTTTAATTTCAGAGATTTCTGTTTAATGTCAGAGATTAATTTAACAGCCATTAAAACATCTTATTAACTCAAGTGCTAATTGAGTGCTTGGCAGGAAAAACAGAGCACTGCCAACCATACATATAAAAATGGCTAGAATTTGAAGAAATTCTGTGGTTTAACATTTTATTACTTTTATAACTTGCTAATATATGTTTAGCTGGCTTAGGTGGCCTTACCTACCTCCTTTGTACCTGTTTTGAAGATGCCATGCTCTGATGGCACAACATTTCAGCTGTCCTTAGGAGAAGTTAAGTCCATTTGCAGTCGTTTTGGCTGAGATCTTCCAGATTGGGCTGGAGCACATGCTTTGCAGTGATGCCAGAGTTTGCAGGCAGAAAAGTGCGAAGTGCTGAGCTTTAGGAATTCTCAGTGCCATGACTGCTGATATGATGGGCACTGGGGGAGGCAAGGTGAGCACTGAGGGAACAACTGCCCCAGCTGTTCCAGTAAAGGACCCATGACCATGCTGACCACCACCTTCCCAGAACTGGTATTTGAGTTCCAGAGTACCAGAATGTTTTTTTTCGTATACATGGACATCTGCAGTCTGTAGGGAGAAGTTAGACCAGCAATGCTCCTTCCTCTATATTTGACCCCTAACAGTGATGGTTTGTGGTTGACACATGCTGCTTCCTGGGTTCTCTCATCCCTTGCACCCGTAGCCTGTGAAGGCATCCTACCATGGCTCCAGACTGAGAGAAGATGGCCACAGATTGCTGTATTTTGCTTTTGCAGAAGCACAGAGATCACCTCCACCCATTCCTCCACCAGCACCCACAGTAGGAGGAAAGCAACTAGTTTTTCCTGTCCAAGCAAAGCCAAGGCACCATATAGCCTGAATTTTGCTTGAGACCGCAAGGGAAGTATATCCCAGCACTGGAAGTGTTACAGGGACACTCAGCTCCAGACCTCTCCCCTTGATGACAGCAAATGGAGGTGAGTGGTAAGGACCTCACTCCTTTAGGGCAAGCCCGAACTTCAAGTCACATCATCTAAATTGAGCACAGGCAGGAGATAATTTGAGTTCAGCCCACCTTAAACACATGACAGATGCTTTGAGATCAAGTGAGAGCAAACAATATAGATGAAAAGTTAAAGGTCATGAAGTTTGTCATGTTAAAAAACACTTGAAGTTGTTTTCTAGCCCTTAGCAGGGACACACCCCTAGCAATTTGTGTTTAGATACCCAGAAAGCAATGCATGAAGCCCGGATTTATGGGCAGGCCACTGGCTGACCCAAGCTCCTGACTTGTGCGTGGCTGCAGCACGTGCTCCCATGCGCTGGGAGTCTTTGTTGTGATTGGCGTACCCACAGTGAGCGTGGCTTCCTCCAGCTCAGCAGCTGCAGCGATGGTGGTCTCACACACAGCTGCCTCAAGCCTGCAGTCAGGAGCCCCTGAAAGGTTATTTAACTCAAGCTTAAAAGCTGCTCAACGGCCCTTGGTGAAGCTCCAGTGAAGCATGAGCCAAGCAAGAGTGACCAGGGCAGGGCAGGGCTGTAAGCTGTAGCTGAGACAATGTTCAGGCTGCCAGGCTTGCACAGGTACCCAGCACAGGTTATAAAGTGTTTCAAGTTGTCTAATCCACTGGGAACCTTGTTCAGAGGAGGGGGGAAGGTTCTGCTGCATGTGATGTCCCCCAGCCACCTAGAAATGACCAGCCACCAAACAACTAGTGCTTATTAATAAACTTGCTTAAGGAAATTGGCTGGAGTCTTACTTTTCATTGTGCTGAATGAATGGAGCTAAATATAATCCAGAGCTCGTTTTGCTGGGTAACAATGCACGAGAAACTTCCTGTTCCAGCAGAAATCCCTGAGTTTAAAAGTAGAAGCTTCTCTAGGCTGGATGAAATTCTTCAAATCTCAAGAAACACTGAGGTCAGTCTCTAAATTCCTCTCTCCTCCCAAATACAGATATTGTTTTAATACTCTGTGTGAGGAGTAATGTAGTGTCTCTCTTAGAACCCAGCTGAAAGCACAAGTTGTTTTAATCAATGAGCTCTCAGATACAAAGGTACTTCTTGGCTTAAGACCCAAATTCAATAATTATTTTTTCAGCTGAACTAGAATAAAGACATTATTTAAACATGTATCTGTCATCTCACGCCGCCTGCGGCTGGCTGTTGGATATCTATTTCTCAGTAGCACTGTGGCAGCTCCTTATGTAAAGGGAAAAAAACATAACCATTTCCTCACATGACTTCATTTTGGGATTAGGCCCCCTTACTCCTCCTTGCCTGGAGCATCCTGTCAGGAGATGGTTTCAGATGCTAACAGAGCCCATGGTGGGTGTGCAAGTGCACGCTGGTCTTTGCAAACAGGCCTGTTTGTGTGGCAAATGTACAAAACAAAGAGCCTCAGCATTTGATTTTTTTGCTCAGTGCAAAATGAACCACAGGCTAGCTGGGCTGCAGGAGAGAGGGGATCACTAGAGAACTGGGAGCTCAGCAGTGGCACCACTGCCAGGGTTGGGATTCAGGAGATTGAGCCATGTAAAAATACTTTAATCCTGCCAGGCTCCTCTCCTTCCTTTTGCTATTGATTACGTTACTGATCTATCAGCTTTCTGATGAGTTTTCCAGGATCAGCTTAGGTCCCACATTGCTGTCAGTGTGAGCAGCCTCCTTGCAAAGACCTGTGCTCTAGGAAAACAAGGACCTGATCTATGAGCCCTTTTTTTAGCTCTGCAGGTGCAAAATCTGGTCTTTTCCCTTTGTGACAGTGCCATGCATAGTGGACCTGAACTCAGTATTGCCAATAAATACTGACCTTCTCCTGTGTGTGTAGCTGCAAGATGGTGTTGGACTGCATTCTAGCCCCATGGGGCTGTGGTGATTTCCTTAGAGGAGGAGGTCAAGGTGGTCAGGTGAACCACAGTTGTGGGTGGGGTACTGAACACTTAATGGGTGATAGAAGTTTTAGGAGGCTTTAAAGCCAGAATAAGATTTGGTGAGGCCTCTGGGAGGAGCCAGGTTGATCCATTTACTTCACACACCTGGGGTCAAGGCATTTGGTCAAGGGGTACAAAAAAGGAAGAGGCAGAAACTGGTGGGGTAAAAACAGAGATGTATGTTGGAGGTGAAGTGGAGGATGGGCAGGAGGCCGTGACATCAGGGTAGGAGTGAAAGGAGGTGTGAAAAAACAGATACACTGGGTACCTGATAGCGACTTGCTGGTGATCTCTTGGATGTCCCTTGTACAGCTCCTGGGAGGCTCCTGGGAGGCCATGGGCTTGCTGTGCTCCTGTGCCATATGTGCAGGGCTTGCATAGACAGGTAGTTGGGTCTGCAAGATTTAAGCATGACTGCAACAACTTATTTGCTAATCCTCTGTCTGCTTCTGAAGGGTTGCAGATGTACACAGGTAACAGTCAGATCACCTTACCCTTCACCAGCAAGACCTGGGGCATTGCTGGTGTTTTCAAGGCTAGGTGACAGCCACGCTGCTGTGGAACACACCACTTAGGGGAGAAAACACCTTGGTAAGCCTTCAACCCAAGGCAGCAGCACCCGGGTGCAAACTACTGCCTTGAGCATAATTCCATCTGAGCTGAACCTGAAAGAGAAAGTCAACATAATCAGTTTCAGTTACTCCTGCAACTCTGGTGAGTTTGATACTTAGGAGCAGCTTTCAAAAACTGTATGTGTGCTCTCTGTATCACCTGTCCACCAAGTGGTGTTTGGCCTTTCAGCCTGGAGCAGCACCATGCAGCACTTTCCCTCACTGTGCCATGGCTGTGGTTCTCCACAGGGGACTTTCCCCACTGTGGGGCTATCTCTACCTGCTGGATGATGAACACGTAGTCTGGAGCTTGGGCTGTCCCCTTGAACAGAGCCTGAGATGCTCCAGCCCAGCCACGGTCCCTGAGTGTGGAGACAGAGCTTGAGAAAGACAGGGCTTGGGAAAGACAGGGCACACTGTTGTCCACGAGTAACAGGCTTTTGTACCTCAGTCAGGCCCTGCAGAACCCCCCAAGCTGTGGGGAGCGGCTGGAGGATGAAGGAGCAGATTTCATGCTCTCACCCTGTGCTTTGATGCTCGTGCCTAATGAGTTAATCAGCTGCTTGTTGTCGCGCCTGAAATATAAATAACAAACAACAAGCAGAGGATGAACTGGTAAAATAACAACAAACACAACCAGAGGATGAACTGAAAAGAGCAAAAGATTTTCTGGCATGTGCTCCTTTGACTGCAACATCAAAGATCATATTAAGATTTTTGTAGAAGGTTATTTCTCTGGGTTTCTTAGCTCCAAAATTATCAGGAGCGTCAAAATCCATTTGCAGGAAGACCTTCTGGGGAGGAAGACGCTGCTGAAAGGGCAGAGATGTTTAATATTTCACCAAGGGCATGCACAGACTAACGCACAGTTCTCAAAACATCCTCATTAAAATACTTTAATTAACATTGGTTCAAACACTAGCAGACTTGGAGCTTCACATGTCTCACATACATTGGGGGTGCTGTGCACTGCTCAGGTCCCAGTGGGAGCATCCTTTCCCTCTGCCAGGGGAAGGGATGCATCCTGACCCCCCTCACAATCTCCTTCTATCACCGCGTTGAGTTTCCTCATCTCGAAGGACCAATAAATATTTTTCACCTGACCACATGCCAGCTGAGTAACCATTCATGCAAGAGCAAACCAAGTCAACAGTGTAAAGGGAGCAGCAGAGATGATCCTTTCCCTTTCAAAGGCTGTAGTTCCAGTTCCCCAGTGTCATCAATCTCATTAAATAACTACCTGGCATCTGGACTAGGCACCCCCCTCCTCCCACACAGGCACAGAGAGTGCTTCCCAGCCTTTGGCCACCTTGTCTGTATTTTGGAGAAAAGACAAGGGGAGTGCTTCAGACCAAGCCAGACAACAAAAAAGCAGGGGCACAACTCCATTTATATGAGGTCTTTTTTAAAATGGAAAAAAGATGCTTCTTTTCTCACCCAGAAGAGACAGAGTGCCTTACATTTTCCGAAAAACTGAGTTAATTCACGAAAAAAGAGATGTAAGGAAAGGCGGGTGGAAAAATATCCCCAGCGCTTATTGTTCCTTGAGCCAGGAAGGGTTTTCGGGCTCTCCAGGGCAGTGCTCTGCTCCAGTGGTGTGAGGTTATGCAAGAGCTGAATATCCACAGTGACTGTGGATACCTGGTGCTGCCCACCCCATCCCCATCATTTCCATCCAGGAACTGCAACCTGCCCTGACATCTGCAGCTGCACAGACCACAGGGAAAGGTCAGGGACTAAAAGGGCCAGCAAGACCAACCAAATTTCCTGACAGCAGCAGCCCATGAGGAAGTGCCCTTTGCCACCAGCCACTTTACCTGCACAGAGATAAGAGGAAGGGGCTACTCTCTGGACAGACTGCTGCCCTTCCCAAGCACTGCTGCCAGCCCACAGCAAAGCCACTGAGGAGCTGGGTGGCAGCTCGTTCTACACTGCCTTTTACAGTGATAACTAACCCAGCAACTTTCTTTGGTCAGCACTGACGTGGCAGCAACTCATGGTGAGTCAGGTCTGCTGAGGGAGTGCCTGAAGGACACCATCTTTGCACATGGATTGGCTGGAAGACGCCATCCCTACGCATAGATCCGTTGGAGGATGCCATCCCTGCACATAGATCCGCTGGAGGATGCCAGCCCAGCATACAGAGGAGCTTGCACTTCAACCTACAATAGATATGAATTTCCACTCCAGAGAAAATACATTTTAATTATGCAAACTCTATGCGCATTTTTAAAACATAGGGAAAGAAAAACAGGACCCTGTTCTTATCTTTTTGTGAAATCATTATTCATTTGAAATACATGGATAATTAACCACATTATCATGCAAATTTAAGTGAATTGAGCTGGCTGAATTAAAGAGACTTCACCTACCTAACCATAAAAATTGCAACACGGAGCTGTCGCAACGAAGCTCTGAGCACTATTTTTAGTGCAGCGCTGTAAGAGAGGGCCTGTGGGAGGGCATCTTCCAAAGGAATGCAGACGGTATCTTTTAGGAGGAATTAATCCTTAGGAAACCATTACTAGCTCTCGCAAATGGCCGAGGGATATTTTTCTGGCTGGGCTGGAGTTTATACACAGAGAGCCACATGCACCGAAAAAAAATCATGACTCACTGAATTTAAGGAACAATTTACTGCCAAATTTTCAAGTGCTCCTCCCTCTGCTCCTGGTCCCTTGGCTCACTGTCCTTGGGGCACACCAGCCCTTTACTGGTGACAAAAACTAAGTTAAAAATTCTTATTTACTGCCTCTGAATGAAAGCTGTTTAGCTTTTTCAGAATTACAGTTCTGCAAAGAGCTCATGTCATACTTTTATTTACCTGAAAAATACCCCGCTACTGAGATCAACTTCTTTCCATTTCCTGTGGTTTTACAGCATTGAATCTTTGATTGTCAGGTCTCGGGCACCAGTGCTTGAAGAAGACATGCACAAACACTTCCCCTCATCAAAAAAGGACGATGAAAATCCAAAGCAGACCCTGAATGGTGATTTTTCCAAAGACATTTTTGTTCTGGTTTGTTTTTTTGTTTTGGGTTTGGTTTTTTTTTGCCTGTCCACACATTAACTTTGATGTCTGTAAGAGAGTACAGACCATGCCTAGGAAGTACCTTGGTTCTTGTTTGGTTGCAGCTGTGTGTGGGGTACCCCTTCCTGGTCATCCTTCCAGGACACTGACAGGTATTTCTGGCACACTGGCATTCCAGAATCGCAGGGACACAACACGGTGGATGATTGCAGATGCTGTGTTAATGAACATTGTCCTTAGACATTCACAAACAGCTAAACCTGGCTATCTTTTCCCCAAATAACTTTCAAGACATAAACTGAGAATAGGCCTGTCCAGGCTGAAATGTTAACACCATCTAAAGCATCAAAAGCATTAAATGAGTCACATAAACTCACATTTTACTGGTAAAAAGTACTTAGCAGCATCACCTTCAGAAAAAAGTCACAAATGCCATATAAATGGACACGCTGAGATAAAGTTTAGTGGGTGTTTTTAGATGCATCACCCTCACCCTCTTACTCCCTTGAATATCTTACCTCAAAAACATTTGACCCCAGACACAGCATTCAGGAATCTTTAGATGAAGGAGTAATCAACATGCTGCTTCTTACAGCAGGAATCCAGGAGTTCCCATCTCCCCGAAAGTCACTGGGACTTTGCTTGCCCAACTGACTTCAGCAAACAGAACTTCAAAGCCTTTCAAAATAGTACATATGAAAAAAAAATAAATAAAGGTTGTAACCAGCCTAGAATTTTCAAATACTTAATGACTTTTTTTATGGAGCTGTTTGCACTTATCAGCCTTATCCAACGCTTCAAAAGGCAAGCAGCAGTGGTCGGCTTGGCTGACCTAGTACCAGCCCTTCCTTCTAATTTTGCCTCCCACTTGTTGAAACTTGTTTTTGATTGCACATCCATGGCAGAAAGATTTACATTTTCCTACATGTCTGCAAAATGCCTGCCACGATGTATGAGCCCTCTAGATGCTATAATAATAATAATAATAATTACGAGCACGATTCCCCGTGCACGCGGTGTGTGGTGAGGCAGCTGAGAGCCCGACCACCAGCAGCTTTGTAGTCTGACATCCAATTACCAGCAAAGGAAAGGGTGGAGGAAGGCTATAGCACAGGAAGAGGGAAAAGATCTTGGGAGAAAACCAGAGTGTTTTACAAGGTGGAGTTGCGCTACTCACCTGTGCTTAATGAAGATGCTGTGACTAAACACTTTTAAGGGATCACTCCAGAGAAATCCCTTGGTTTCTATCAGGAAAGTTTGTCTGGGTGGATTTGAGGTCCTTCTCTACTGCTTAGGGATTTCCACAGGCTGGCATAGACCACAAAGACCCCTAAGCATCAGCAGAAATCAAGAGGCAGCAAATGAACAGCGATTGCCATGCCATCAGGGAATGCCAGGAGGTGGTAACGAGCTGCACCAAGAGCAGGCACACGAAATCTGTTGAGTCCCAAACCCCTCTGATTTATTGCCCCAGTGCAAACCATCTGCCCAGCACATGGCCAGTCAACCTGACGCCTCTAAGAAATCTCACCTGGAAACCCAGCAGTCTGAGACATAGGGTGAATGGGACCACTTGGGTCATAAATATAGCTCTGTGTTTCTGCAGGGAACTGAGCTACATATTTCACTCAGAATGGTGAGCTGGTAGGGATAAGGGTGGGGTTTTTTTTCATGGGAAAAAAATCTGCAATTTTGGAATTTGTTTTCTACTTTGAAGCAGGTAATAAATTTGTCATGGATTGCAATTCCAAAATTGCTTCACGTCAGGTAGATCAAAGTGTTTGGCTTCTATGAAATCTGACGTAGGCCTTTAAAAATCATAAATTATCTTTTTCTATAAGACTGAAAGACATTGAGCCAAAACATTCCAAAATATAGAAAAATCTGGAGCAATTTGAGTTTATTTAAATTTTGTCCAATTCAAAGCATTTCTTCAAGAGAATTCTTTTCTCAACACATCAGCATTTCCAAGCAGAAAAAACCACTGGTGCCAATGTTTCCCATCCCCGCTGTTGTTATTGCACCTCTGCCCAAAAAGCCCTAAAACTTTTGAAGCCGGAGAAGGCGACTCATGCTGGCAGCAGCTTTGGGGAACGGTCCCCGTGTGCTGATGTGAGCCCTGGTTGGGACACGCTGGGATCGCCTGGGATACCCAGAGCAGACACCCAAGCATTCCCCCAGAGCCTTGTCAGCCAGGCAAACGTGGCAGGCTGGTTTCTGTCACCACAGGCAGAGCTGGAGGGCACCGCACACGCGGCTGCCTCTGCACACAACAGCATCCTGCCAGGCATTTTCTTGTCTCAACAAATTACCCTGAAGTGCCCTAAAATTTTCAGTTTGCTGGAAGGAATTGGAGAAACGTGAAGACGTAAGATGTGTTTTGCTGAGCTGACCAGAAAACTCTTCCTGCAAACAGTCAGGGCACAATGTAGCACGGCAGCAGAAGGTGAGAAGGAGGTGAAGGCACAACAAAGCAAGTGTTTGGTGGTGACATTTGTCCTGGAGTGTAGATTAGGAGCTGGAAGGGCTCGGTGACAGTCCAGCATG
Organism: Cnemophilus loriae; assembly: GCA_013397755.1. Taxonomy (NCBI): domain Eukaryota; kingdom Metazoa; phylum Chordata; class Aves; order Passeriformes; family Corvidae; genus Cnemophilus; species Cnemophilus loriae. The sequence continues at coordinate 76,414 of VZTF01009189.1, read as the reverse complement.
CACCAACAGCAGCATCTGCATGTGCATCAGGAGCCAGGGGCAACAGCCCAGCCTGCAGGACCAGCTGCCAAGGCGATGCTAAAGGTAGTCTAAAAATAAAGCACTTATCAGAGTGAGAAGGGCTGAGTACTTCATCACTCTGCCTTGATCGATGACTAGCAAAGCACGAGCAAGGAGGATTTCTATTTTGTTAGGAGCTGTGCTCTGATTCACAGTTTGCTGGGCTTGGGCAAATACCTTCCATTGACTTAAGCCTTGCGAGAACATTGTGCGAGCACTGGGCTGCACCATCCCCCACCCGCTGGCATCTCTGCTCCTTATGGCGTAGGACAGCAAAGCACAGCATTTTTATAGAAAAAACACACAAAACACATGGCTGGCCCAACACCTGTAAGAAGCAACAGGTTTGGTGCTCAGCTCCTCTTCTGCCCACCCACTCCACAGGAAAAGGCAAGCAAACCTTTCCCTGCCGGGGGAAAAAAAGCTTCATCCGGTCTGAGTGACTTGATGAACTCTGTCCTAGGAGATTTGTTATTTAAAGGACATTTCACTGAGCACACGGGTAGGTTTGATTCTCAGGGCCTTGCATCCAAGGGAGACAGGCAGGGAAAGGGCAGGGAGAGGAGCCTGGCAGGCACACAACATTGGGAGGGCAGTGCTGGTGGCAGCAGTCACTGCTGGACCCGCGGCGCTGGGCCCCTCTCCGCAGGCTGCGGGCAGGCTCTGAGCTGCACGGGGCAGCTTCGCACCCTTGTCCACACGCTGGGACAATCTACATACACCTGTGGCATCCAGCATCAGCCGCTCCCGCAGCACGGATCCTCAGGCTGCTTTCCCACAGCTGAGCCAAGGAAAGCTCTCCAGCCCAGCGGCAGCGGGGCCCCCACGGACGCCAGGGGATGGCACAGACACGGTGACACGCTCAGCGCTGCCATGCGAGGCACGCCGCCGCCGCACCGCGAGCCCTCGCCGTGGGAAAGCCTTTGATCTAACCACACCTCCCAGGGCCGCCTGCCGGACTCTGCTTCCACTTGGGTACCTGCTCTCGTAAACATCGGCGCCGGCGCACGCAGAAGCCACATCCTGCCATCCCCTTGTGCAATCTGCAGGGCCATCTCCTCCTTGGCCACAGCGCAGAGGGGTTGCGACACGCAGGGAGAGACACGTCCGTGTGGGGAAATGCACGGCTGGTTCCCGTCGGGGCGCGGCCCCGGCTCCTGCCACCTGCACGCACATGGGGTTTTATTTTTTTAAGTGACCAGTGCAGACTACGTGCATCGGGAGATGGTTTCTGCAAGTAATTCTCCTCTCCACAAGAACATATATCTGACTTTATAATTCATGCATGCCTGGGAAGTTCAATCCAGTCCCACTGGAGTAGCAAGCTTGGTGGGAGTTTATTTATTTAAAAGAGTGCATGCAGTAGCATGGAAAAAAAAATCAAATCTATCAGAAACCATAAGTCTTAATCCTAAACCAGCTTTGCTTTTCTTAAAATATGGTCTAGGAAAACTGCTTTCAAAATGTGGCTTCCATGTCGCCTTGGCTTTAGTATTGCAATCCCCACAAAACAGTGTTATAGGATAATAATTAAAAGATTTACAAAATGAAGATAATCTAGGGCTGATCCAAGTTTCTGTGGAAATCTGGAGGCTATGCTGTACACAGCTGTTCCCAGCTAATGCAAAGGTTGGCTGTAGCTTTACTTCTGAGCCCGTTTGTAACTTGGGGGATAATTTATCTGTTCTGTTTACAGAGTTCTCAGCTTGCACAGCCCTCGAGTGCAACATTTCTATGATTCCCAAGCAAAAGGGTGCTTTATCCTCCCGGCTCAGCATGAGAAATTAATGTTCTTAGGCTTAATAAGGCACCTCTGCTGAAAGGTGTGGGTGCTTGCTCTGGTGCTGCACATGTTGCACTGCACGAGATCTACCAGAACAGCAGACACACGAGGGGTGGAATGCAAGCCCTTCCTCACCTTGCTGGCCTGTTGTACCCCCAGATTTGGCAGAGGCTCTGCCAGATGATGGGCTGTGGGTATGGGCCCATCCCTGTTGGTTCCTGCTAATGGGTTTTGGTGAGACCATGAAGGGTGAACACAGACCAGAGGAAGGTGAAAAAAGGCAGTTTTCCCCCAGGATGAGGCTGGCATCTTAAGGGTAGGAAAATAGTTCTCTAGTCTAAAGTCATGGGCACCTTTATACCTGGTCACCTTATTAACACTTTCACAGACTCACACAGATCAGGGGAGGCTGTTGGATGACAAAGAAAAAGCATCTAAAATGCAATGACGAAGGACTTTTGGGGCTTATACTTTAAAAAGCAGGCTGATAAAAAGCTGGGCAACCTGCAACTTCTTGTGGGGGAGCAGAGAGCAGGCACTTGCTACCTGCTCATCATCATGACATGATTGCTTTTTACATTCACAAACTTAGCTCCAGTTAGTACGTGGCTGATAGAAGCAGTTTTCACTTTGCAATGTTAAATTACTAATGAAGAAAGTATTAATAACCTCTAAGCAAAGAAAGTTTGCCAGAGGAGCAAAGCTCCAGCAGCTACACAATGGCCCCAGGGGTGTAAAATCTTCAAGCCTCATTGAAACAACAGCATGAAAATCTGCTTTTTACAAAGGGAGAGAAAAACTCTGCCAGTCAGGAGTGCACAGAAGAAAATCTTTCGTCTGAAGTAAGGCCGGAGGTTCCCATCCTGAACAAATATTTAGCACCATTCACTGAATGAATCCCTTAGCATTAGTTTAAACTCAAAGACAGAAAGTCATAAAACTTCACAGTGGGAATTAAAAAAAGAGCCCAAACAACTAAAAATAAGCCAAAATACACAAGAAAAAAACCCCAGTCCCAGTATTTTAATTTCTGGTTGTATTTAGCCACTGCAGGACAGCTGAGTTACAGTTGGGATGGAGGTGGTGATGGCTCAAAAGTGATATTGATTTTAGAGAGTAACTGTATCCAGAGGTCCTCAGTCATTTCTCAGTGAAAATAATTTGCAAATAAAGATACATATCCCAAGACATTAAAAAGTCTGTCAAAGGGGACCTGCAGGAATGCTGGAACGGGACTTTTGACAGGACAGGGGGTACAGCTTCAGATTGACAAGAGGGCAGGTTTAGGTTAGATATTGGGAAGAAATTCTTTACTGTGAGGGTGAGGACAAGAGATTTGAATACACATATTTTGTATTGCATAAGCATGTAAGCCAGGCTGAGATCAACCTGAATTCCTCTGCTTCCTCAAAGGGTAGGATCAGCTCAGCCCCAGCAGGCACAGACTCTGTTCTGATGGACAGCAATGCCCTGTTCACCCTCTGGCCTCCCTGACTTGTGTGTGGGGAATAAGGAAGGTGTTTTGATATAATACAAGAGTGATTTCTTGGAAGACAACAAGATTTGCTGAGCTGCCTATGCTAAAGGGTTGTTTGCAGAAGCACAGGTCTCTCTGTGTCCATGCCAGGGTTGGAAGCAATAAATCATGGATTCACTTGGATGCATTCCTTATTGCCTGTGGGAGCCCTGTTGCTAAGTCACACAATTATGTCACCGTGGAGCATATATGATTTTTTTTGTAGTTGGGTTTCTTTTGTTCCCCAGAAGATCGTCTAGGCATACAGGCTTCCTTAAGACAAAATCTTAAATTTCCAGTTACATGTTACCTAGATTTTGGTCATCATTTTACCTGCAACCTGGACAGCCCATGAAAACATGTCTTCATATGATTCTCTGCTGGGTTATAACAGCGGCCACCTCATCAGAGCTGCTCACTTTCCTTTTTGGGACAAAGCAGATAAAATATTACGGGGTTTAGTAGTATCTGTTTCCAGAAGTCCTACATCAGTTCCTTATCACCATCAAAATAAACCATAATAATGCAAAAACTGAATTAAGATTTATCTGAGATTAACAAACAGGTCTCCTTCAACACATTAAGAAATCCATTAGAAAGTCATTTGCAGTCTGCTTGCTTTCTGCCTAGAGAAGGTGTGGATGCCCCATCCCTGGAAGTGTTCAAGGCCAGGTTGGATGGGGCTTTGATCAACCCAGGCTAGTGGGTGGCATCCCTGCCCATTGCAGATGATCTTTAAGGTCCCTTCCAGCTCAAACCACTCTGTGATTCTGGTTTGCAGGACACCACCTCTCTTACTCTGATGGCCAGTTTTGTTGTTTCTATGATCACACTGTTTTAAAGTCAGAGTCTAAAATTCTCTGTGTATATTTAAATCTCTCCCTGTACACCTAAAGGCTTTGGATTTTTTTTTTTTTTAAATTATTTAGATTCTGGTATTTTCTTTGTGACTACTACTGCTACATGCATTAAACCAACTCTGAAGTTAAACAGCAATTAGAGCAAATGTTAAGATCATCAGCCACTCAGGTCTATTAAAGCAGAAAACTATTTTTGAGGCAATCCAAGAAACACAGCCCAGCTGGCCAATGACAACACACCTTCCTCGTAAAGACGCGGGTTTTTGTGCAGCCAACAAGCAGCTGCATCTGACCCCTGAGCTCAGAGGAGCCTGAGCCACAGCTAATAATGCAGCTGCAATGTAGATACATCCTGGGAGCACGCTGCCCTTCAGTTTGCTTTCCCAAAAAGGAGGGAGGTGCGTGGTGTCCAGCTGTGCTGTGAGCGTGTCCACTCGGACAGAGAGATACAAGAGGAACCTGTTACAAAGAGCAAACTGGAGCCAGACCTGAAACTGTGACAAGATGGTGCAAGCTGGCATCCAGGAGCAGGTGAGCTTCTCTTGCAGAACCAGTTGTCCTCATCCTGTGCAACTTTGTTTTCCACTGACAGGGAAGAGCCTTTTTCTGTCATATACATAAGACAGAGCATATCCTTCATCAGGCTGCAGCATTTGCATGGCAGAATGCATTCTTGATTAGAAATAGCCATAAACTTCCAATCAATTAACAGCTAAAAATTACTTTAAAGAGGTCTTTAAGATTCCTTTTTTTATCTTCCTCTGGTCTCCTTGAAATTTAGTAACAGAAAAACCTGTGTTAAACTTCTAGGGTGTTTTAATTCACTTTAATTCTCAAATATATCCCAGACTTTTAAGAATAAGGGTTGTTGCCTGATGTTCATCCCAATGGCACCTTTCAGGCCATACTGCAAACTGCAAGAGTCCGTTAAGGAGAAGGCTACATGAACAGCCCTTCTCTTGTGTGGCTGCTTTGCCTCGTGCTCCTGAGCAGTGTGGCCATGGTGTTCCTGGGACCCAGAGCAGAGGGGTGGGAGAGCAGGAGCTACCTGGTGGGAGCTTCACAGGATCTCCGTCGGCATGGTGGGAGACTGCAACCATAGTGAAACGAAAGGAAGGGTTTTGGTAACAAAACTGACCTTTATGAATATTGCTGATATCATAGATATGTCTGCAGACCCTCACAAGATGCCTATTGGCAAGGAGGAAGGAGCAGGACATGCACACATGCAGGGCACGCCAGGAGGTATGGGGATTTTTAAGCACCTGCCTTTAAATAATTCAAACCATGTTCTTTTCAATCCGGCCTCAGGAAGGCTTCCAACATGTTCCTGGCACCCGCACAGCGGCTTCTCAGGGTTTAGTCCTGCAGTCTGCATCCATCCTTCCCTCTCTCATTTGATCAACAAGTTTGTAAAATGCTGATTCTGCAGGGATTTTTCCATTTTTCTCTGAAATGAAACTGTCACATGGAAAGCAGAACTCATCTATTGTACCAATGTGTGAGATAAAAAGGATGCAGATTGCAGGAAAAATAATAATAAAAACAAAAAGACATCAAGGCCATCTTTAAAACAGAAGCAAGTGATATTGAGTAGGGAAGAGTTAAGTACCTTGTTTATATATATCTCAAGTGCTTTTCCTTCGTGGAGTTAAAAAAAAAAAAGAAAAAGATATCTGGATGTTCATACTCACATGGGGACATTATAGGATCATTACACTTGTAGACTTTCTGTCTTCCCCAGTCCATTAACATCCTATCCCCACACCTCAAGCAAGATTTCCCTAGAGATGTCACCTTCTTTCATCACATCTAATATCTAATAAAGACATAAGAGAATTTAATAACAGACTGCACAGGGGAGACTTCTGTTCAAACAGCCAAGGTTGCAGCTGATGAGTTTCTGCTACAGATGCTGAAGAAGTATAAGAGTGACCAGGAAACCATAGGGTGTTTAGTTCTGGAGGTCATGCCAGGGAAGGCACTGATACCACCCCAGCCAACCCAAAATTTGTATGAAACAAGACATAAAAATTTTGTCCAGCCTTTCCAGCTTCATCCAATTGTGTCCAGTTCCCTGTCACTTGGGTCTATAAATTTACAAAATTCTTTGGAGGGGGAACGCCTTCTCCAAAGGATCCTGAGACAACACAGCAAGTGAAAGAGACCGAAATGGTCAAAGTGAACTTGCACCCATCTTAATCACACTTGCTGAATTTAACGGAGTATTCCTGGATTGCTTAAAAAAATCTGCTGCCCTACTTGAGAAACCAGCCCCTAGTTGGTCTCCTGCTGGAATAAGTACTTGCATGAAGAGCACAGTGTTTTATGGCCCCTCTCTCCCAGTCCTGATATAGTTTCCACAGTCAGAATTTTCAGAAAGGACAAATGGGTTTGAGTACTCAACTTGAAAAACCTTAAGAAGCTAATGTTTTGGGTTTTTTTATCTGGAGGTGAGCAAGCATTGTCATAGCAGTGGTCTTGTATAAAACCATCTCAAAAATTCCAGAAAAAGTGGGAAATGAAGGTTGCAAAAATACTACATCATTTCTAAAAATTGTGGCAAGCTAAAATAAAGCACACTGACCTGACAGCGGGGTCTTGAGGTTCTGTATGGCTTATTCATGCAGTGCCTGCCAGGTCCTTTGCCATTCACCTTTCACGAATCCATGTTCACATATTCATTCTGCAGAGGTGTACTGGAATGTTTTCTATAAATGCTTTTGCTGCTGGAGATGGGCGATTGGCTTCATGATTCTTCCCAGGTGTATATTTAAATGGAGAAGGGAACAAGCCAAGTATAGACAGATGTTTGGTTACAAACATTAGATATGTACTATGAGGTAAATATACATGAGAAATGGAAAATGTTTATTTGCTCAGAGCCAAGCCAGATAACCAGGGGCAATGCCCTTAAGAGTTAAGCTCCCACTGCTTAACTGCAAATGCTGGTTTGCTGAGGAGGACAGATACGCAAGGTATTGGTGGTAGCTGCACCAAGGTTATTATTAAGTAAAGAACTCAGGATCCTTTCACTTCCCCTTTCTCATTAAATCCGTGAATTCAGTTTTTACTACACTAAAAACATCTCAACTTTTTCTTTTCAACTACTTAATGTAAATTGCCAGATTTCTTGCATGCTTCGGGAGATTCCTTCCAAAATGGAGTAGGGTTGGTATTAATTTCTGAGCTGTTTTCTCCCAGAAACAGCTCTATTCTTCTTGTCCCTTCACAGGCTTAGTGATTCCCTCATTCTGGGCTCCCCACGCTTGGTGTCCTCATCGTGCTTCTGGAGATCTGTCCTCCCAGACCTGGTGCATCACACACTTGTGTGTCACCCACTTCTGCCACCCCAGGGAGTCCTCACTGCTTTGCTGCCAGAGCATTGAGCCACAGGGAAGAAGAGGTTTGTAAGGTCCAGAAATAGTCTTAGGGAGAAGAAAGGAAATGCTGAGTGTTGGCTACTTAGCAAAGGCTGCGCGTCTGCTGCCGTTGTGGAAAATGCCTGGGAGGCACCATTAACCATTGCTCTTTGCTATGGGCTGGCTCGTGTCCACACCACTAAGGAGCAGCGCTCTCTGAAGGGTAGTGGTTACCTTCATGCTGTGCAGCGCTTGGCCTGGGTCTCCTATGAGCTGCCTGCAGAGCCCCACAGACCCCAGGTCAAGAATTGTTGCATTGGGGACTTTTTTTAAGTTTGAAATTCTCTAAATGGTGAAAGGACTGGGTGGCAGCCTGCCAGCATGATGTTTTTCTGCAGGATCTGAAGGCATTTTGGGTTCTACTGCACAGCATGGAGGACAGTGGGCATGAGGTCTCCAGGGATGGGTGGAGGACTGTCCAGGGTAGAGTCTGGTCCAGCTCATGCCAGGCTCTTCTGTGCAACCCTGAAAACAAGCCCTGTCAGTGATGTTGAGGTTTCTCCTTGGGAGAAACCAGTTGGTTTGCTCCAGAGCAGACACAGGAGGGAACTCATATGCATGCCACGGAGACAGCCGGTGAGCAGAGCCCGGGGGGAACAGAGGCAGCCAAATTGTCTGTGCAGACAAAAGGTGCTCTCACCCCCCACCGTGGTCTCACCCAGTGAGACGTTAAACACGGACCAAGCAATGCAATTTTTCCTGACCATCACCTGCAGGATTGGCAGCGGGTCCCTCGCTGGTCACTGTCACAGCCATCAGTCTGGGGCTGATTCTGGCATGTGCTTCTTCAGCCACCATGAACCCCTCGAGCTTTGTCAGATGAGGACAATCTTCATGCCTAGGCTCAGCAATTTTTAAAGGTCAGTGTGACTAAACAGCAATTTTTCTGTATCTCTTTCAATTAGCCTTTGGTTTTGGGCCTGTCTCCGCATTTAAGCTCTATCTTAACCTTAAGATGTTAAAATACATGAAACACCTAAAACCAAATTAAACAGCACACAACTGGCGGATTTCAGTATCCTCCGCATCCCATTTACAGTCCACATTTGCAGTCATGAAGCTCTGGCTGAAACCAGTATGAGACGACGTTATTCTCTATCATACACAGTCTATTTACAGCAATACATGAAAATGTTTACCTTAAAATACAAATGTAATTATAAAGGTATAATTACAGATATGCCTGCGCCTCTTTCAGCCACCTCAAATTACAGTTTCAAATTATAACAATAAAAAAGGATCAAATTAATGACCTTGATTAATTTCATTACAGAGTGGAGCGAGCCCCACTCGGCACAAGGTAAGCTTACACTGCCTGACCTCATTTCATCCAGCCTCTTCCCTGCAACACAAGAGCTCCCGATGGCACATCAGGTAAGTCTTCCTCCCAAAGACAGTTGCTAAGCAATCAGCTGCAGGGTTATAAATGTTGAGTGCTTCATATACAGCACATGGGGGTAGAGATTAACTCTTTTTTTTTTTTTTCTTTCCAGGTATTAAGGCAACCAGAGTCGTTCACCTGAACTGCACTGAAGGAGTTTGGAATCAGAAATCAACCCAGATTTAAGGCAGCCTTCAGTGTTTGTGTACAGATTGAACTGATTTATCATGCGTGCTATGTGCCAGATTGCAAAACCTTGCTATATTTGTGATTTAAAAGGAGGAACAATTTGATTTGTCATTACTAATAGGGATGTAACTAAATTAGTCTCCCACATACTTTATGCTGATGAGCTCTTGCTTAGATTTCCCTTTGTAGATTTACATCCTCACTAGCTTTAATCACAGCTAAGAAACATATCGTATGAGTAATACTATTATGAAATACTGAACAATTTTCAGAGCGATTTAGAAACCTAAGAAAATCACAGAAGTCGAAATCAAAGGTAAGCTTTAATATTCAGCCCTATGTTGTACATTTGATTAAATATTAATTCACAGCAATGTGTTGGGTACTTACAACCAAGCTCTCTTAATTCATTTGAAATGCACAGTCACGTATATAAACTTGGCATTTGAAAAAGGACAGGTCAATGCTGTAGATCCCACTTAAATATTTTCTACAGTTCTTGCTTAATTAGTTGTCTAACCCTACTCCTATAAGTTGTTGGCTTGCTCGCAGTTGTGGAATTAGGAAAATATTGCTGTAAGATAGATATGCAGGCTTTGAAAAAATATAGTCTCTCTCTTAAATACTTTTTTTCCCCCAGTTTTTTGATTGGTGTGGGTGTTTTGGGGGGGTTGTTTTGTTTTGTTTTTTGGCAAAACAACAAGAGATGAAAGGCAGACAACCAAATCCTGGTTTAGTCAAAGAATTTGACTTCTACCAACAGCAGAAGTCACGTCTGGATGGAAACATTAGGAATTGGGCTGCTTTCTGGTTAAAAAGAGGAAAAAAAGAAAAGCCACTAGGTGAACTACTTAGTTAGAAAAGAATCATGAGGCTCATTGTGCAAGCTGGGAAGCTGAAACACCCAGACTACAGCAAGACACCTCACCATTTGTCTTCATCAGTGAACCTGGGAGTAGACGGTGCAGGTTAGCAGAGTGCTGCCTCTGCACTGCAGCTTCTCAGAGGGGTCATTACAGCCTTGACCATGGCCAAAACGTCCACAACTATCAGTGAGCAATTTGCTACTGTCAGCCCCTGCTTTGACCACCAAATAAATTCAGAGCTGGGATGGAGCCACCTTTTTTTTCCTATCCACAGCCATTTCTCAGTGCCAACATCTTGCACTGAAATTTCTTGAAGGTTTTTGCTTGTGTGAAACTGTTAATAGCATTTTATTTGGTATCAAAGCTTTCATCTCCCCACTTAAATACCACATTAATGCAGAGTTCCCCTGGGTGGATGAGTTCACAGTATTAGTTAACCTCTTCTGCTGGAAGTCTCAAATATGATTTAGAAATAATTCTGTGCATTGTGACAGAAACAAAAACTCATCCTTAATTAAAAGTATAAATAAAAGAGATTTCTATCCTTAGACTAACCTAAATTCAGACAGCAGCTTTGTACTGCTTTTTCACTGCATTAAAGGAAAATTCAAATTCTGCATGCTCAGCTTACAAGTCTAACTTCTGGTCAGAAAGCAGGGCATTTTCCTGAATACCACAAAACACCTGGGAGTAATAGGTGCTTTAGCTAGCAAGCTAGCTAAATCTTCAAAACATTTCGATTTTGATCCTTCTTTTGGGAATAGAAACTGAGCTGCACATTTTGGGAACACCCAAGTTTCATTACTGCTGTCAACTTCTAAATGTTTTATTGCTATTTAAAACCCCTTTAAGAAGCCCTTCAAGGTGCTGTTGATTTGATCCACAAAGGGATCAAGCTCAAATTTTGCAAGGAGCCTCTCCATCGCTAGCCACAGATTTCTGACTTCTTACTGGGAACGTGCTTGTGGGTGCCTGACCATGTAAATGCTGATGGAGCAGAGTTGTCTGCAGCCTGAGCTTTCCACCTCTCTCTTCCCAGTAAGTGTTGGGTGTTCTCAAGCACAAAAACAAATTTATGGGAACTTTACCAAAGCAGTGCCAGAAGGCTGTTTCTCGTTGCCGGTAGCAGTCACTTCATTGCAGGTCCAGCCTACGCTTCTTGGTGCGGGGGCTTGTTTATCTAATTACATTTTTATGGTATATTTCCAGGTTCTGACCTGTAACCAGTCAGTTGAATGCTTCAATCACTAAGACCTGTGCTCATCCTTCTGCCTCTGTGATTCTTGCTAGCCTGGTCCTGAGCAGGCCCAAGGCTGCTGTGGAGGCTGCAGCACCAATCCTCCAATCCTTCAGCCCTGTCTATGGCCTGACAGAGCCCAGAGCCCACATCTTTTTGTCTGGGATGACTCCAGCAGGTGCTAGATCATTGCATGAAAGCAAAAGCATCACCAGTAGCACATCCTGCATTGTCCTCCCACCGTGCTGCTGAGGTGGACTGAATCTCAAGTTAATTCCACTACCGATGTTCCCTTATAATCTCAAGGGAAAAACAAACCCCTGTTTAGAGTGGACAGGGCTGCCACCCGGAGGCACCCCAGTTTTCCTACATAGTCAGTGGATAGAGGGAAGCGTCTGCGTGAGGTGACTGCAGCTCCAGGGATGTCTGACCGGTCCCGTAGGACATTTATGCAGCCACATTTTGCAGCTGAGAGATGGCAGTTTTGGCACCACAGTTAAGCAGAGGCTCTATGCTAGAAGCGTCTCTGAGGTTAAGGATTTAATCAGGGAGCACAGTGGTTATTTGCTCCTAAACTCAGCCAGAGCACTCTCAGGGGTTTTCTCTCCAAGGCCCATGTTCAGGCAGGACCCAAACTCCCCACTTCCCCTTTGATGTAAAACATAAATAAAAAAGGACCTAAAGCACTTCCATCTTCCCCAGTTACCTCAGGCATCTCACAACCCCCTCATCCCTCCCTGATTCTCTCTGGTCAGTACCAGACTGTTTTCTTTTCCAACAGGAGCCTTACAGAGGCAGTGCCAGGTTCCCAGAGGATGGGCAGCAGCTCAGCAGGGTTGCGACAGGGCTTGTGGCACCGCGATGCTGCGTCTGAGCCTGCCCGCGCCAGCCAACGTCAGGCGGATTGAGCAAGAGGAAACAGCTTCAGAAACATCAAACTGCTGCAGATTTCTTGAGAAGTCCGGGGCAAGAAAGAAACAAAAATGCAACCAAGTACCCAAAAATTTGCCCTGTCAGTATATAGCGACCTTCAGCCCACTCCCACTCCCCTTCTCCTGCCCAGGCTGCGGGATGAATAGTTTTGCCTTGCCCAGAGTAGCGTTATTTGGTATTTTTGTTTTGGTTTTTTTGTTTGTTTGTTTTGGGTTTTTTTGTTTTGTTTTGTTTTTTTTCTTCTGTATGACAGTCTGGGCAGAGCAAGGAGGTGGAAGGGAGTTGTGGTGGGGCTTGCTGCTCCTGCCATCTCACCTGGTGTGCTGGCCAGGGTGTTTTCGCCACCTTTGTGACCACAGCTGTGTCCTTTGGCAGCACCTGGAAGTGCAGTTCAGCACCAGTAAAGAGAGGGAGAAGGAAAGGAAGGTGCCTTCCAGGAGAACACAGGAGGTCTGTGGCAGGAATGAGAAACCCTTCAAATATTCATGTCCCACCAGAAAGTCACCATCAGCCTCTGCTGTTCAGGGGCATCACTGGGAGATGCACCTGAGCAGCTGCCTCCAGCAAAGGCTGTTCTCACAGAAATGTGGCTCCGAGGAGTATTTTTAGTCCTAAGTGACTGATATAGGGAAAAGGCCAGTGTGACTGTGGGAGTTCCAGGGTCCATGGAAACACCACCATTTTGGCATCCATTTTTGGTTCATGTGCAATGTGGGGAAGACAGAGACTGATACTGTCACATGTTTTGGGCTGTGCCTTACCCCACAGGTGACATTCTGGGCACTGTCTGTAAGGAGATGCTCCAAATGAGCAGAGGTGCTGCAAGCCATCACCTGGCAAGCAAATGAGTGGCCACTTCTTTGTTTGCCCAAAGAGAAGATTTATTCCCCCTGCCAAAATATTGATGAGTTTGGGGTTTTCCTCAAACCTCACAGTTAGCATGACTCCACAGGGACCCATTCCCAGAAGAAAGGCTGTTTTAACCCATCTCCTCCTAAAGCCCTCCCAGCGGGAGACCTGGGGTAGAACCCCATTATGTTAGCAAAAACAAAAAAAACCCCAACCAAACCAAACCAAAACCCACAAAAACAAAACAAAACAAAAAACCCAAACCCAAAACAAAACAAACAAGACCTTTTTCCAAACCTGTTTCATTTTCATTTTTAATATAAATTATTAAGGACACGAATTTGTAGGCAGACATCAAGTGAATTCACTAAACTGGTTAGGGTCTCAAATCTATTTTACTCGCCTTACCCAGAAAAAATCCTACCTTTCATTGCCCCTGCCCCTTGCCTTGCTCCTAGTTTTCTGCTGGCTCCAGTTTCTCCAACCATGTGAAATTTTCTCTCTCCCAGGGTGGGTGTCCTCAGTTTGCCAAGGCTTCTGCTTCTTGTGCTCTGTGCTTTCATGCTGAAAAATTAATGTGGAGATCAAGAGCTGAACTCAAACCAACCAACATCGTGGGGCAGTTAAGGACTCCAAACCTAAATCTTATTTGAACATTCACCACCACATCTCCTCCCACAGAAGTAAAAACCTTCTCAGGCAAAATTGCTTCTTGACATCCCCAATTTGCACCTCATCTGAGGAGGGTCAGAGCAGGAGTCAGTCTGACATGGGGTAACTTCAGCTGAAGTGGAGGACAACAAACCACAAGGTCAAACAGCCTCCCCCATCTCAGCCTCAGCTCAAGGTGACAGCATTCCCCACCCCTTGGAAAGGAAAGGTACGACTGTACTGCACCACAGAGCATCCACACAGCCAACAGCAGAGTAAACCGCTGCCAGCAGGACTTTACCCCCTTATGTTCACAGACAGTTCATGTACAAAACTCATTTTCTCCAGGTTGTTTGAAAACATTCAGTGCCTTTTGTTTTATTTTTAATTATTATTTAATGTAATTTGTGGCTTGCTCCCCATCGCTCAGCTCCAGCATCTCCCTGGGCCTTGCTCCTCTCCCATCACTGACAAGCACGGTCTTTGCAGTTGGGTCATGGTGCTAAAGGAAAAAGAGTTTTAAATTCCCTTTCCACCTCTCTGAAGATGGAAGATTATGGAGGTATAGAAATACTCAGGGATTTGAAAAGCATCAAAAGCATCAAAAGAAACCTTATTCTGAAATATATTTACTGAGTCCTTCTTTTAAAAGGAATGAAGATTTTTCTGTCCCGTAAGAGCTTTCATTCAGCACAGACTGCCAGCACATTTCCAAGGGGAAATCAGAACATAAATGCCAATATAAATAATATTTCTCCATTCAAAATGCGTCAAAGATAAGGAAGTTATCCTTCATCTCATCCATGCAGTAAAGGTGGGTGCCCAGCCAGTGCAGACCAGTATGTTCAAGGGACAGTTGTGTCATTTAACTTGGCTGATCTGGAGGTTCAGTCATCTCTCAGCAAATGCAGTCACTTCCATAAAATGAAATAAAATAAAACAAAATAGTAAAAGAAAAGGTGTCATTTTATTCCTGGAATGATGTAATGCTGCCAGAAGAACAGCACTGGGTTTTGTCAAGAAGCAATTCCTTCATCCTTTCAATGCCCTTTGGGTCCCTGGGGTGATAGGGCCACATCAGGACAGAGCTGTGGGACAAAAACCCTACTGCTATTCAAACACACTGTCTGGAGCACGGCTTTCAACAGGCAGTTTTCCACCGTTTTTAGCTTAGTCATATCCACAGGTGTAGTGGTTTGAGTTCGCCAATCTAGTTTAAGTGCAGTAATTTAAATTTGGGTCTATTATTTCGGATATTTCCCTCTGTGAGATAAGGGTTAGGAGAAGCAAAGCAGGCTCAAACTTTAAAGAATATAAAGAAAGTTTTATTAACAGAACTAAAAGAAAAAAAAGAAATAAAAAGAACCAAATAATAAAAATTAGATTAAGCCTTCAGAAAACCCCTCCTCCCCCCTCCAAACTTCTCTTTCAGATATTTCCCCACTGCCAATGCAAAGACACAACATCTGATATTTCTCAGTCAGTTTGCCACCTCTAGAATAACCTTTCTTCAGTTCACTTAGAGAGCGGAGACTCTCTTAGCCACACTACGGAGGTTCTCCACAAGAAGACAGTTCTCTCGTGGCTTCAGCATCACAGTGAA
>VZTF01009189.1:0-60445 GCA_013397755.1 Cnemophilus loriae | reverse complement strand
AGGGGGGGGAGGGGGCCAGCCAGGCAGGCCCAAAGGCCTACCCTGGCAAAACCCCCGCCCCAGGTCCCCTGTTACCTGTTGGAACGCCGGAAGCCAAAGAGGAAGTTCCCAGTGTCCAGCTCCTTAAATACTGTATCTCGCAGAGGGCGTACCTTAAATGTCATTGGCCCACGACACCCTGCCACTCCACAGGACCTGGCAGGGTGAAATTCACCTAGAAACCTGTCAACCCACGACAACAGGTGTTAAGAAAACCTGTGTGAAACTGTCCTCCAGAGGCTGCTGCCAGCCTAGGCCATGCTCACAGCCCTGACTGCAGATGTCCCTCTCTTGTTGCCTTGCAGAGGGTGGGCTCCCTGCTCTTGGTTTTGATAGGCAGGAGGAAGAGGGGATGCTCTCTCTGACATGACCTGGGAGATGTGCCTGAGAAAGGGCAGCTGCACTGGCCTTCAAAGAGTTTTTCTGTTTTTAAATAACACGTCAAGATACTTTTTTTTGCATCTCTGTCCCCATTTTCACAAGAAATCCCAGTGTAATTTCCATGCTAATCAGATGAGAGCTTGCAAAATACATTTCCTTCAAGATGTAGGGGAATGCATTAAGTTAACTCCAGGTGACCTGTGACTCTGTCAGTGACACACACTGTTTAAATCCATGCAAATGAAAACCTTGCCCACGCCACAGGCAAATACTTGGCTTTTCCCATGCTGCTCGCATGGAGCTGGAAATGTTCAATGAGTGAAGTCTTAGTGATGCATTTCAGCAATAATTCATACGCTATACATAATTTAGGACCTCACTGCAGTCGCCCCGTAAGACGCGCCGTACAGCGTGTACACACACAGGGCCACACGGCAGCTTTAAGGAGGCTCCAGGCATAATCCACAGTAAGAAGAAGTTTGATCCATCTCCAATTTGCACCTGCCAGATCATGAAGGGAGCTAATTGGATTAAAATATTGTAATTATCATTTCATTTACATGCAGTAAAACCTTAGGGAAACATTTTAAATGGCAGAAAATTTGAAGATGCAGTCTCTGAAGTCTGCTTCTTAAAAGCCTAATACTCTCTTGCTCCTTCATTGCCTGAGACTAGACTTTTATTCCCAGGAAAAGGTGTGTTTGATGAGCTGCTGGTGCAGTGCACAGACCACAAAACACTGCTTGGTTTGATCACAGTCATATTTGTCAAGGCTACCTGAATGCTCTTGATATCACCAGTCCACTGTGACTGTGCCCAACTCTCCCTGCTGCCCCTACTCAGAAAAAAATCAGCTTTAAAACACCCATAAATGACTTGACCCTGGAGTCCAACAGGCATCCAATTGCAGGGGTGACTGTGAGTCCAAAAGAGGAGTGGAAAGACCCTTCCTTGGGCTATAGTAGCAGCTCCCATTTCTTCTCCACAGGGAGACAGTCCTGTGTTTTGGAGCCATGAAGCTGCCTCCAGGGGTGGTGGAGGGAGGGAGGCAGTTCAACTCCAATGAGGGTTAAACCAGGAGCAGCACCTGGCCTCACAGACCCGCCTCACAAGTGGGACACGTGTCCCCAGACAGGGCTGGAAAAACACCCACCTCCTGGCACATCTCCCCAGAGGGCGTTGAGCAGGTCCATGGCAGCCCAGCTCTGCTGTGCCCTTGGAAGCAGCAGGGAGCAGGGATGAAGTGCTGAACCTGTGCTGGCGCTGTCACCAAAGAGCAGGGAGAGTACATAGACATGGCGCCACACAGTTCCAGAGCCTGATGAAATAGAGCACAAGAAACGCCAAAAGAACCCAAACCCTTGTCTCCTCACACCTCGTGGGTGCTCTTTAGGGGACATAACTTTGTGTAGGGCAGTAGATTTGCTTGGCAGATTTACAAGCCAGAGCTGGGCTTTCCCCAGTCCCACACCAGTTACCTCAGCCTGGATCAGGTGTGAAGCCACTGTTGTCTGGGTGCTCAACAGAGAGTTTGGTGTCAGAGTAAGTCTGATTAATTTCTGTATTTCTTCTGTGACAGTGATTCAGGAATAAACGGTCACAGCCATGACGATAAATAACATATAATGTTACAATGCTTTTGTTCTCACAATTGCCTCAGGGTCTGCCCTGTCTCCTGTGGAGCTAACACGGAGCTACTGGTTGAGAGCAACTTCAAGCATCACTGAGCGGCCAGGCCTAGGCGTGTAGAACTCGATGTGCTCATCAAGAGCAGAAAGATGGCAACAGGAGAACAAATATTACCCTGATGAGGGAAAAAAAAGGAAGGAAACTCCCTTTTAGGGAGTGTATTAACCCTTTACATGAGGACACAAGGCTTTGAGAAGTTTAGTCTGTAACTGAGGCCTTGCTCATGCCAGCAGTGAAGCATGGGAGCACATGAGGGCAACTTTAATAGCTGCCTCAGCACCTTGCTGTTGGCAGCCCAGAGCCTACCACAGACACACTTACCTGGCCTCAAGGTTGTGGTTTCTTTTTTGGGACAGTCAACTCGATACACAATACATGGATCTGATTTTCAAAGGGCAAGCACCCCACCCAGTCTGGAAACTGGAGACTTTGCAAGATGTGTCCCATTAGACAGGCAAAAATCAATGCCTGCTCAGTCATTAGTCATTCTGGAAACCTCCGCCTTGGTGAGTCAGCCTGGTATACCTGGCAACCTGCAAGGGAATCCAGTTTCAGGAATATTTTCTTTTTCTGCCACCCCAAAGTTTCCAACCTGAGCTGCACAGGCAGCAGCCAACCTCCCCGGGAAACTACCCGGCTGGGAACACGGCACGAAACTCATTTCTGGTCTCACCACGTCCTATCTAATGCATATAAAAAATATTTAGCTGATGAATATCCCTCTCTCCAGAAACAGAGCAAACAAGCAAATCTCACCAAAGCAAATTATTGGATGATCTTCTGTTAAATGCACAAGCCCAGGGGAAAAGAATAAAAGTCTGAAAAGTAGAATTTGCTGTTACGTTTTTTTGGCTGAGATACCACCAAGAAGGGCAGCACCAAAGGTAGTTGTTCAGAAACACAGCAAACGTAGCTGGATCAGAAACAGCACTGTCATTCATGCAATGGTTCCTTGAAGCTTTAAGTCAACCGTGACAGTTCTAGCCTGGATTTCTGGTATCCACCTGGCCATCCCAGAAAATCATCGTGTCTGCCCATTTCCGACAGGCACAGCCTGCTATGGACTGCAACAGAGAGTTAATCAGTGTAGTTCTTGTTACTAGAACAACCACAACTGCTGTGGATGCATATGATACGTAAAGGCACCTTCAGCTGCTCTCTGCTGAATCTCCTAACCTTAGCTGGATACCATGGGAGAGCCCTTTCAGGTTTAAGCCACCAACACACCTCTGAATGCAGTCACTGCATCCTCCCAGGGCTGGGGCATTTTACATCCCCACTCAACAGGCTTTTGCCGATCCTATATCTGGCTTGTGCTACAAATGTATGTTTGGTCTTTCAGGTCTCCACACCGGAACAGTGGTGATATAAAACTGACTTTGCTACAAAAGATAAAGCAGGTCAATGGAAATAGAACTTTTCAACATTTAGCTGACTTGGCAATGAAACTTTCCCTCCTCCTCTCCTTAGAAAGTACCAAGAAGACTCTCAGGAGGCTGCTTCCCCAACCAGATGCATTTGTATGGTCACTCATGAAACGTGCCTTCTTCTTGTGATGGGACAGGAAAAGGAGGTGGCTGCAACTGGGGCATGAAAAGGATATTCTTTAGCATAGGAAGGAAAACATGACTGCTAGAACAAGACTGAGCTTCTTCCTAGGGGTATGCCCAACTCTGAGCTGCATCAGATTCCTGCTATTTCCAAGGGGAGACTTGCAGGAGAATGAAACAGGGACATAGATGGCCCAGTCTAGTCCTCTGTGCTTCAGAAAGGGCACAGACATGATGAGAGAGCTGCTGTCTGCCACCCCACAGAGGAATTTTGCTTGTGGTGTGAACTGTCTGCCTGAGCGCTGCGGAACGGATCGCTCAAGGTTAAATTGGATTAAACTGTTACAGCTCCACTTTCCCACGTGTGGTTTAAATTTAAACTCTATAAATTTCATGGTGAGTTATTAAAACCTTCTTGGCAAGGAGAACCCATCTCATACAAAAAAAATTTTCTCCAAGTTTGCAAACCCACAGGGAGGCTTTAAGTCAAGTTAACGGTGAGACTTCCAAGTGGAGGGGAAGGAAGAGCTGAGGCATTTAATCAGTGGCGTGCAGGAGCCCTGCAGGGCAGCCTGGCCCCACTCTGCCATGTCAGCTGCTCACCAGGTTTTCATGGTCAGCGCCTTGGTCCCACGTGCTGTGCCCAGCGGCACAGATGCTTCTGGAGCAGAAGCTGAGCACTGCGCCGTATGGCACATTCAGAGACAGCAGGACGTTCTGGGCTGGATGCATGGAAATTTTTGTAAATACTTGTCAGCATAAATTAACAAACAAGCCTTGGGAGGCCTTGAAATGTCATTCTTCCGAGAAGTTTCATCGTGCCTGTTTCTCCTGGTATCACCCAGCCACGAGGTGATCCTTTCATGGGGTGGGTGTAAAACGTCATGCTGAGTTTCAGAAGAAGCCACGCAAAGATGATCACAAGTATCGCACACAGGGATGGCCAATTCTGCATGGCTACTGCTCCTCCCTGGGCTGGGCATACGCTGCAAGAGGAACCTCTTGCCCTATTGCTCCCTGAACTTATGAACCAAAAACCATGGGGCAGACCCCTCACAACTGCAGGAAGAGAAACAAGTGGGAAACTGTAAGGAAAACAGCCCTAGACCAATGATTTGTGACAGGGCAGCAGAAAAGCAGAGCTCCTTCCTGCTTCCCACCCCAGGAGAGGATGTTAAACAGAGCCTTGGCAAGGACAGCACAGCAGACACACTCCTGCACTCTCCAGACTCTAAATCAGAGGACTAAACTGCAAATCGTTTAAAGCTGGTTTCTGTTCTCAGCTGTCACAACACTGCAGGAGCAACACCAGCCCAGGCTGTCCAACTCCACACACTTCCAAAACTTGCCTTGGATGTGCTGCTGTAGATCTTCACAAGCAGCTCTGGTCTTTCCAGTGGCTGAGTGGATTTTTCAGCCCAAAGTCTCCAGCAGGCTCCCACATCAGCCAGGGTGGGCTCGGTTGTCATCTCTGAGACGCTGAACTGCAAAGCTCCTGCCCTCACCCTTACACAGCCAGCAAAGGGATGAAGCAGCCACACACACGGCTGGCTCCGGGCACAGCCAGGCCACGGAAACTGAACAGCAGCTGCTCTGGGCACCGAGTCTTACCTGAACAACTGCAACTGCCCATTTCCATTTCAAGATGGCTTGAGAACGGGAAAACACTAAAAATATCCAGCTGCAATTCCAAGGGGATCTGGAGGCCTGGCTACTTAAGGGGCTTGCTGACATTTCCATGTGAATTGGCAAACAGCACTGGAGCCCCGGCCGGTGGTGGGTGCCCGGGCTCAGGGGCTTTGAGGGGACCCACGTGAGGGATGAGCTCTGTAAGCACTGGCAGCCCGGCCAGATGGGGGTTTTTGTTGTTGTTGGTTTTGTTGTTTTTGGAGGGTTTTTTCAGTAGGGCTGGAGATTAATGGGGCCGCGCTGCCCGGCCCGCACTGCGCGCGGCGGCCGCACGGGGTCACACCGAGACTGCGCCGCGCCTGCCGCCCCGGCCCGGCCCGCGCTGCCCGGGCACAGACCGCCCGCTCCGCCCGCTCCGCGAGGGTGCGCCGGGACCCGTGCCTGGCACGGCGGACAAGCGCCGCTGCCTCCTGGCCAGAGGCCTTGGGCATGAAAACACCAATTGCTGCTCTTGCNTGGTCTCCTGTGGGCTCACGGAGCATTGAAAATCTTATTTCTCGCTTGAGGCAGGAGCGCTGGGACCTCCCTCGGTGCCATCCCGGGGGATCGGAGGCTCCGAGGCGCTGGCTTTGGTACCAGACCCCAACACCGGGTGCCGGCTGCCAGCACCCGCTGGGGACAGGGGCCCCGGAGGACTGCGTGATCCCTGCCACTGTGCCAGGGGGGACAGCTTTCAGCACTTGAACCGCTTACATTTGACCCAAACATGGTGCTCTGCGTTGGCTTTAACGCTCCTGCGTGACAGCAGAGCAGAGGAAGGACTCGGTACTCACCCCCCAAACACAATCAGCTTCCACGCAGCTCAGGCACTTGACCTAAAAGTCTGATGACTCGGCACAGCCAGAGCCCGGTGCTGTGACAGCAGGTAGAGCAGCCTGGCTTGTGAAAGTGCTGCCTGCTCCCTGTCCCGCGCGGCTGGGACATTAAAGGTGGAAAAATTGTGATTTGGCAAGAAGAATTGGAAAGAATAGCTTGGCTGCATTTTAAATTTGAGATGTTTGTTTTGGTGGAAGGTGACTTTAGGATGCTAGGACGGGCCTTAAAAATACTTAAAAGTCCCAGTGAAGAAAAATACCCCAACCTTGTAGCTGTTGGATACGATGGATGCAATGCAGGAGCAGCAGTTCATGCTCCATCAGAGCAGGGGGACAGGGGGCTATCGGTGAAGGCGAGAAGGAAGGGAAATGTTTCAGCACGTGGCAGACTTGGAAGGGCTTGTGCAGATCAGTCACGGCAGAGCAGAGCCTCCGCGCAGCCGAAACAGCCGGGGACAGCGAGGAGCCGCGCTGGGAATCTCCCAGCACGGCAGTGATGCGCTGACTCGGCAGCAGCACAAGCTCCTGGTCCCGCGGGTGCGGGGCCAACCCGAGCGCGGTGCTGTGCCAGGAGGAGCCCACGCTGGCACCGCTCCTGCTGCCAATCGCCGCACACAACATTTAGCACAGAGGGCTGGTGAAACAAGGAGATAAAACATGTGTTTGGAAAGAGCAAAACAATCAACAAGGGAGCTGGGAAAGCTGAGCAGCCAGGGATTTGGGTGATGGCTTGGATGTGCTTACACAGCCCAGGATCCGTGGGGCAAGCCTCTAAAATATTTCCCTGAGCAGCTGGGCAGAGACAGCCATTACCGAGTGCAATTAACTGCTTCATTACCACCTAAGCAAAACAAACCCATCAATCTCTGCTGCATTTACCAAGAGGAGAGACTGATACCAAGACACAAACACTGTGCTCCAGACTGCAGGCATGACCCACACCCTCCAGCCTGGCACAATGACTCTGCTCCCCAGACAGTCCCTGGAAGCAGATTTTAGATCCCACACTATTTCAGGTGTGCTGACACACACCAGTGAGCCAGCTCTGAGCACCCTCATGAGTTGAGCTGCCCCAGTGTTATAAACACCTGCTGAGATGGAGCTGTAGGCCCAAGTGGAAGTGATGGAGGTAAGAGCAGAGTTTAGCCTTCTAAGGTCCACCTTAAGGCACCTTTGCTTGATGCATCCAGCAGGTTTTAACAAGTGAAATGAAGGCCAGAGACTGCTTTCAGACAAGAGCAGACTACCAAAGGGAAAGGGAACCTACAGGGCACAGATCACTTTCAGAGGATCAGGAGAAGCTGTGATTTTCAAGCTGAAGCCCAGAGCCACCCCAGGCGCAGAGCCATCCTCAGTTTACATGGCACAACACCCTTCTTTACAGCAGCATAGACATTTCCTACAAGCTGTCTTCTTCCCACTAGACACGTCTCTAAATAAGGCTCCAGGTGACAGGCAGGAAGCAAAAGGTCCCCTAGCATGCAGGAGGAACAGGGATGACTGACTCTGAGATCCAAGGTTAAGCTTCAAACGACCACTAAAACATCAGGGTCTGGAGACTTCAGGATCTCTAAACCCCTTGGTCTGCTGAGAAGATTAAGGTTTGAGTACAGTAAAAAGAAATGCACTTACCTCTGTAATGAGATACAAGTGATTTATGAAAGGGATTATTCATGGATGCTTGAGATAGCAGGACAGGATGAGCTGATCTTGTGTTCCTGAGTATTTTAATAAGCTCTTCTGTAGGATGGAGATAACATACCTACAGCAGTGTGAGGGCACAGTAACCAATGCTGGTACCGTGGCTGGCGGGGGAAGATCAGGGGCACTGTGCATTGTGCAAGGTTAAATTGAGGAAGGAGTTACTATACAAAATCCTATAGACTCAACTGCAGCAGTGTTGCAACATCTCTGCTGTGAGGAGGCCCAAACAAATGCTAACAGCCCCTTCATCCTGAGCATCTCTGAAGGGATGGACTGGGACACAGGCTCGGCAGAAGTGGTGGGGGGGAGGGCAGAAGTTGCTTCTCATGCTCAGGCAGAGGAAAGACATGGCTCCCCCCTCCAGTCCTTCGCAGCTGATGTGCTCTGCTGGGCGAGGACATTAATAAATCCCTGTGGTGCAAAAAAAAAGTTTACTTCCATCTTCTGTTGTACCTCACTGTAAGGTCTGTGCAGGGTTGGCCACTGTGGTTCCATGCCCGGTTCCTCATGCAAACCTGCTGCTCTGTGTCCAGCATTTGTGAAGGAAGACGAAGCAGAAGGATCATTTCTTCTCTAGCTGCAGGCAGGGTTTGTGGAAGCAGTGATTCTACACAGCCATGCTCAGCTCCCAGACGTGGCACATTGATGGTACCCAGCCTGGCCTGTGCAGGAGTGATGTGTTCAGCATGACACCAGTAGTGATGAGCACCGCAGGAAATCACAGCCAGCTCACAAGGACAGGAGAACTGTTCTTGGCAAACTGGGAAGTGATTCCTGTAGCTGATTAGGAATTACACATAGGGAGATTTCTGTGTTTGGGGATTTTCCTTCCCCTCCTTTAGACACTGGGCTCCTAAATGGGAGTGCATTTCTCCCTGCATCCCTCCTCCTTGTGTTTGATCCATTATTACCTTTCTTTTCCTGCTGCTTGTAACAGTCCAATGCCAGTGTGACTCCAGCCCTGGTGCAGGAGTAACTCCGGAGTGAAACAGGGAGATGGAAAGTGCTGGGTGGCTTTGCCTGTGCTGCTGCATCCCTCCTGCATATCAGAGAAATCCCTCCTCTTGGTAACTTCCTGGGCCAATTTATAAACAGACCACCAGGACCCTGACCTCTGTCACAGGACAGCCCCACTGAGTGCTTATTTCTGCCTTAGTCCCAACATGGGTGGCTGCACCACTGTGCCTGTAAGAAGCATCTGATGTTGTGTTTGTTAAAAGTACTTGTGCTCATAGGTACATGTTATGGGTTGATAGGTTTTTAGGTAAATTTCACCCTGCCAGGTCCTTTGGATGTGACAGGATGTTGTGGGCTAATGATATTTAAGATATGCTTTTTACGAGGTTTAATATTTAGGGAGTTTGGATGCTTAAAATTTTTTTTTTGGCTTTCGGTGTTTAAACAGGTAACAGGAGAGAGAGTCCGTGCCAGGCCAGGCCTCTAGGCCCCCCCTACCCCTTCCTCCTCCTCTCCTTCTTCTGGCTCCACCATTTTAACAGTAGTTATGAGCAAAGGTATTTATGCTTAAGTAGCAAGCAAATGTAAAAGTAGCTGCAATATTAAAAAAAAAAGCTTAAACAAAAAAAAAGAGAAAAAAAATAAAAAAACCCTTGCCCCGAAAGATAAATTAAAAAAACCTTTTGCTCTCAGAAATAAAAATTACTTCAAAAAAATAAAAAACCCTTTGTTTTATATTAAAACAGCTCATCCTTAAAACTGTACTCCATAAGTTAACATAGCCCACAAAAGCAGCTGTGGGAAGGCTGCAAGGTGTAAAAAAAACTTTCACAGAAGTCAAATGCTATTAACCCCAGGCAGCTAACTTACTGTAATGTTAAAACCACAAAAAAACTGTTTTCTTGTAAAAAATCTCCATAGCACAAAAAAACTCCTCTCCTTAAATAAACTGAATAAAAGTTATTCTAAAAGTAGTAAACTGACTAAAAACCATCAAATTTTATGTCTTTGCATTGTCAGTAGAAAAATATCTGAAAGTGAAGTTTAGGGGGGGGCAAAGTTTTCTAAAAGTTTAATCTAATTCTTATTATTTGCTTTATTTTTATTTTCCCCTTTTAGTTCTGTTAATAAAACTTTCTTTCTATTCTTTAAAGTCTGAGCCTGCTTTACTTCTCCTAATCCTTATCTCACACAAAAAAAAATGTTCTAAATAATAAAACCACTGCACTTAAATTAAAGTGGCAAACTCAAACCACTACAGTACAACAATCAGCTCACTGCTCAACATCTGGTTATGCACAGGAGATTTAGCCTCTTCTTTCTCACCTGAGTTTGTTCAAGTTGGCTCAACTTCTGGCCACTGGTTCCCATTAGACCCCTGCCAGGAGGAGCCCGGCTTCCCAGACCTGTGCACTCAGTGTAGGCATTTACTGATGGTGTCTGCCACCGTTCTTTGATACATTCCACAGACTGCAACTCTCAGCATTTCCAAGCTCTTGGTCACTCCCATGGCTTTTCCCTCACAGCAAAACACACCAGGAGCATTTTTAGCAGGATGCTCGCTCAACACCTTCCCCCATTCAGCTCCATCCTCCTTTGTGCCAGGTGCTTCATCCATTTTACAAATATCACAAATAAACGCAACCCTGCAGAGGCTGACGGAGCTGAGCACCAGCAGCACAAGAGTCCAGAGCAGCCAAGAAGATACGATTTGGCAAGAACAGACTTCCTCTGGCAGCTAATGCTGTGACAACATCTGAACCTCGGGAAGGCACTGGAAAGGCTCCAGGAGCAGCATGCGGGGCAGAGGGTTTTATCACACGGCGCTGGTGTTCTCGGTGGTTTCTGAGCTGTTTGTTCTCAGAGGAAGTGATTTCATAACTGCTTGATTTAGGGTTAATGATTTTTCTGTTTAAAAACAACCTAATATTATTTAATGACTGGTATTCATTTGCACTCTGCAATTAGGACACATTATGAGAATGATTTGTTGCATGAATGGGAATTTGAGATTTTCAAGAAGCGAACACTTTTCTTTTCATTTCTTACTGCAGCAAGCAAGCAGAAAATACATATGAAAATATAATCAACAAGCAAAAAGACAAGATCCTCTCTGTCCCCTCCACCTGCCAAGGAACAGTGTTTCTTTAATACTGGGTGGGAAGAGAGAAGTAGCACACCCAATGGGTTTTCTCCAAGCTCATTGAAAATACCCTCAATGCAGTAGGTAAGACAACACCTTGTATTTCTCTTGGGAGTTGCTTTTAGCAAAACAGTCTGTGAAAAAAACCCTTTGGGCAGTGTCCTTTGGGCTGTCAGCTCCTTGGCTTCTCCCTCCAGCCTGGACAGGTCCCAGGTCCCCAGCTCAGGGCTGCACTACCTGCAGCCTCGTGCCTGGCCGTGGCGGAGGCTGGCACTTGGGTACTTTCAGTAAGCACTCAAGATGCCCTTAAGCTTTCACACTTTACACCAGGCTGAATTTTGGATTCTTTACTGCTGCTTTACTTTGTTCTTGTTCTAGTGTAAGTCAGAAGTTGTGTGGAGGCAGCATCTGGATGCAAGCCTGCATCCTCAGGTTTTCACAAAGCACCTTTTTGAGACAGACACTAGACACAGCCATATTTCAAACGCTCCCTACAGGAAAGAAATATGGAAACATTTTCCTTGAGACTCAGTTTAGAGTCTAACTCCGATGTCATTCCTTTAAAGAGAAAAAAGCAAGAGAAAGGGCAGAAAGCAGAATGTGAAGAACAAACATGAGAGAGAACACCTGTCATGAGTACAGCTGGGCAAGGTTTTCCTACTTTGTTCTCCAAGCAAGGCTGATGTTCTGTCCTGAAAGAAACTCTAAAAGACATGGCAATGAGAGGGTATAGTAGAGGTCACTGAATGAATTTGTGGTATCTTTATATTTCCCTCCAAGGCACTTGGACCAAATTAGTTGAATTTTCTTATTTGAACAGAGCTTCTTTACATGGGAAGTATAGCAACTTCCTTCATTATTTTTTTAAAATTAAGGAAGAGTTATTTCTAGACAAAGAAGTTACAATCACTGGCTCAAACCTGTAAGTTTTTGTCCTCAAAACTTCTAGCTTTCTAGCAGCCACAAGTCCTCCTAGACAAAAGCAGATAGTTCAGAGATGGACACCCAGAACTTCTGGACTACTTGAGGTTCAGTTTTTACTGTATAATTTCCCAGTATTTGAGAGCATCATGGGGTAGTTTCTTTTAAATATATTTATGAACTTGCAAAAGTGATTATTTTTCTGTTTATATCTTCAATTATTAATTTCCAGCTTTCTGCAGATAAGCCAAAGCAAGTGAAATCAATTAAAAAAAACCAAAACAACCCGAAACCAGCAGGCTTTACTGCTGCATAATAAACAGAAGAGCTGCTAGTGAAGCAGCAACCACAAATTATCTTGACCAGAAAAAATAATTAGCAAGTGCCTCAAAATTTGATCTCAGAGGCTCTCCAAACACAGAGGACAATGGCATGGTACAGCTACTTTGGTAATAAGCGAGGATAATCTCACTGCTCCTTAACACACCTGACAGGTCCCTTCTCATGACCAAGGATCTGACTGGGACAATCCATGCAGAGCCATTGGCCCATCCCTGGAATGCTGAGGCACAACTTTCTTCAAATTGTCCAGAAAGGCTGAGGCACTTGCACATCATTTTCAGACACACCTCTTATGAAAGACAGATATTTTTAACATGTTTTACAGGACATCATCAGAGAGATTACCAGCACAAATGCCATTCAGGACTAGCTCTTATCATCATCTTCTTCCACTGTGCTGACAAGCCTACTGGAACCATAGCCTAATTCCAGCTAAAAACCTGAAAGCTGGCCACTGCTGAAATATTACATAGAAAGTAGTCACCTCAAACACCCTCCCTGCTGCTGTTTTGTATCATTTTTATTAACTCAGTGAATAAAAAAGTCATGGCAGTAACACCAACATTTTATTGCCCTGTGAAGAACTACGCAAAAGTGCCGAAATACATAAATAAGACTTTCTAGAGTAAGACATGAGTTTAAGTGCTTGCTTAAGTGGTGTGAATGCCTGGCTTGGGGTTATTTTCAGAAAATATAATCTCTGTATTATGTGAGGTAGTTACAGTTGAGTGCTTGCTGGCTCTGGCATTCCCAGGCACAGTGGTCCCTCACATCCCAGGCTGTGTCAGACACCTCATGCTCCTGAGAAAGAGTAAGCAGATGGGAGCATCACTCAGCAGCTAGACATGAGCAACAGCCCCTCTGCAGTTGCTCATGCCCACAGGCACCTCTCACTACTCCTCAGGGGTGGGAGGGTGAGAGGCCCCACTGCTGGATGCTTTGGACACAAGATTTTCTCTTTTGCAGACAAGCTTAGTCAGAGCCCCAACAGGCTGGTGGCTGTTTGCAGAGGAAAACTGAGAAGAAAAATCAGCTTCATACCTTTGAGTGAAACTTGAGGGAAAATTCTTCTTTACACTTCAGAGCCTTCATGTTTAGTGAAAACAAGAAATGAAATGAGTTCATGAAAGACTAATTGCCCAGTTTGTTTTATGCATGAGCCCCAGCATTCCTAGCACGTGCAGTTACAGCTTGTTTTCAAAGAGACCAATTACTCTTCATTAAAACATCATCTTCACACTTCCAGAGCTGCTTTAACAAGTCTTCTCCTCTTCCTCCTTCTGGCCTATTATTTTGCCTTTTTTTGGTTTAAGAGCAAAGAAAAGAAGAGCCAAATGGCAATATCTATAATTTACTAACAGCTATTAAAACCTGAGAATTAGGATCCACCCTTTCTCCTCCACAATGTAAAGGAATACTGCAGAATGTTAAACACCTTGGTACAAGACCCATGGCAGCCCAGGCAGCACCTCTGTGGTACAATGCTACTGCAGGCACAAGGATACCAACTGAAGGTTTGAAACACACCTATGCCTGGGATCTTGAAGGGCAAGGTCAGGAAACGATAAAGATGAAAGCTCCTTGAGTCGTCTTAGTATTTCACTATGTGTAAGATAACCACAGAGGCCACAGAGTAAGTCTAGTTTATACACAGCAGAAACTGAAAGCTGAGTGATGGGGTGGGGTAAAGGGTGAAAGAGGAGAAAGAAAAAGAGCTAAACCCCCCCCCAAAAGTAGTCAGAAGGATGCCTACAGGAATGATTTCTTCCAGACAAGCAACATAAAACATAATTCAGTGAAATGCTGTCATTAGAAAATAGAGTTCACAGTAAGCATTTGACTGCAGTACAAACCTTGGTTACAAATGAAGATGTTTGATCCATCGCAATTCTTCTGACAAAGCAGAAAGCAGGAGCCTCCATGCCTGCCTGTGCAGGAACAGAGTGCTGCAGTCTTGGCACTGGCAGAGGGATGCTATTGGGAGTTGCCACGGAAACCGGCGGATGCAGCCCCAGCAGCTTTGACTTTGCATGAACTGAGAGTTCAGCGAGGCACTGAGAGCTGGTGGTTTCCTCCAGCTCCAGGCAGGATTGTGATGGGGCTGTGTTTGAGGCTTTCCTGCAGTCAGTCTCCCGCTCCCACAGCCCACCTTCCCCATTTCCCCACCCCAGTACAGGCACAACCACACACAGCCCATTTCCCTCCTCCTTCCTTTCAGCTCAGACAACGCACACGAAGGTCACTCCTCACCCCTCACTTCCATTTAGGTTCCTCCTCACTGAGATGCTGTGTGACAGCTTTTCAGTCTGTTTGAGTGTTCTGGACAGGGAAGTTGCCTGGAAGCAGAGGTATTTCACTGAAGTTCCTTTCACTGCAGAGGAAGCCTCGATACCCACCTGCCTTTACAAACCTGGAGAGAGCTGGAAACGCTGTACGATTTGTACAGACCTAGAAAGGCTCACTCCAGAGTTTACTGTAATTATTTCTTTCCCCCTGGAAACAGCCGTGATTCAGAAGGGAACTGCCATACAGCAGAGTCCAGCACCAGGTGAATTATTGCCGCCTTTGCCACTGTTGCTCTTACCTCATTATCCTGTTCACTTCCACTGTGATATCCCCAACAGGAAAACTGCTGTGGGACATGTTGTATCTTGTATCTCTCTACTGAAGAAATCTTCTTTTTGATTAAAAAGTCCCTTTAGGATAAATTTCCACTGTTCACTTATTCATACACACCCAAAGGCAGCGTTATTTGCTGATAAATATTATGCATGTTAATTCAAACACAATTTTACATTTGTGTGCAGGCTTCCCATAAAGTTTCCCCATTGTTGCACCACTGAAGCTGAGATCCTAATGTCATGGAGCTGTAACATGTTTTCTGTTCAGTGAGATGGCATCCCAAAGCCATGCTTTAAGTCCTTGGGAAATGAAAATTAATTCTCATAAAACCTCTAACAGCCGTATCTCATACAGGGGGCAGAACAAGGCAGCACTGGGCATTTATGCTTCCCAAGCATAACTGCATGGAGATCCAAGGAGCGCTGTTTTCATTGCAGATTTGCATCCCCCACAGGAAAGATTATTCAGATGTGACACAGGCAGATCAAACATGCCTGATGTGTGAAGTGGCCATTGACACAAGATATTTTGGGAAGGGAGATTTCCAGCTGGTGGCAAGAGATAGCATGAGGCAATGCTAAGTGACAGGCTGGTATTCCAGCTTTGATTTACCCCTTCACTGTATGGGTGACTTCCATTTTCAAATTTAAACTCATTTCTTTCATGTTATTTGCAAAGTGAGAAAGACTTAAGGCCAGTTTGTTTGACAGGATGGCAGCTGTCACTCCATGTAAACAGACCCCAGAATGAAAGAGCAATCCAGCACATGGAAGTAGAAAGTCCTGACACTTTAATTATCTGAAGAGATTACAAGATGAAAGTCTTCCTTGAGGCAAATGTATACTGGTATTGATATAGTCATTGTGCTTTTCAGTAAGAGAAATAGGAGTCTGTATTTACATAAGAAACTATAGTGTCTGAGATCTTTAAATATCATATTTATGGAAATGATTCTGAATTACAGCATTTACAAAATAAAAACAAGCTTAAATAAATATTCAGTCCATTAAATAAGATTTTTTTCCACAGAAGCAACTTTTTGTGCATATTTATTTCACAATTGAAGTCTGTTGCAATTTTTTAATCCTATAAAAGAAGCATTAAATTTCTTGTGTGTTTTTCTTTTTTTTTTTTCCTAAAAATAAAACTGCAATAATCATTGCAATGTGAAGCCTGAGATTTAAGCCTGAATAAGTATCATTGCTTGCACCACATTACCCATCTCCCACCAATCACCCAACCCCATGCCTTTCCAAACTCTGGTGAATGCAGACACTCCAACCCAAGGATTTCATGAGAAGGATTTCAGGGAAGTAATAATAATAAAAAATATAAATAAGGTGAGGATAACACATCAGAGCTGATATTGTCTACAAACAGCATCATAAGGCTTGTGCATTACACATAAACTAAGTGAAGCTGTTTCATCTGAATCAAAATGACAGTAGTGCCAAACTGCAGCACCCTTATATGGCTCATTAACACTAAACAGTAAACCACTGAGCAAAGGGAATAACGCCCCCAAAAAAATAAATAAAATTCTTAAAAAAATAAACACTGGCCAGTTTTGCCTTATCATTTTGAGTGATGATCTTTCTCAAGTGCGATACCGCAAACAACTTCCTCATCCATTTTTGTATTTATCACTTTGAAACACAGTGCGTAACACCACGAGTCAGGAAAGGGGGCACAGCAAAGAGCTCTTGATCTCATTTCCTCTGTAACCACAGCACACACTGTCTTGCTTTTCATGTGGCCAACTCAAAGCATGTCCAAATGCCTTTGAAACCTCAGTGCTCAGGGAGCTCTTACTGCAAATAGTTTGTGCAAGATCATAGCATGAATCCGTGTGAGACTTATTTCTTTCCTCTCTGAGTGAAGATAAGAATTATTCCCTGGTGTTTCAAATAAATACAGATGTCTTCTGAGTTGTTAGCATGAGTGAAGTACCAGTATGCACTATTTTACATGGTTACTCTGCCAAATGTGGACAAGTACCCTTCTCTGGCTGACCATTCTGTAAGACCTTTTGGATATCTCATTACATATCTGCCTTTTAAAAAACCTCAGTATGGGAGAAATAATTTGTCTCATCTACTAAATTTTGCTGCCAAACTGTCAGAAATATCTATTTTAATATGAATTCATTTATTTGGTAACCACTTCTTCTGAAGTTTGTTAAGTTTTAAATGCTGATATAGAAACCAAACCTCTGTGTCAGACTTTTATTAACTAGATTTAGCATAAATTATTCAGATTATAAATACTTCCAGAACTCCTAACTATGGAAGTTGTAAAAATTTTTAGAAGACAACTTGGAGTTAGTTATTGCTCTGCTTGGTAAATGAAAGGCAACAGAAATATACTGTTTTAGGGCCTTCAGTGCTTCCTATGGGATTCACTGAAAATTCTGACTTTGCTAGTATCGAATACAGATTTGAAACACATTTGCTTTTATTAATTCTAGCATAGGTAGCAAAAATCTAGTAATGGGGAAGTTAAACGACAGCAGGTGGGAGAGTGCTGATGCCCACAGCCATGCTGGGATTCCAGTGGGCACAGGAGTGTCTGAGCTTTGGGACTGATCTGCTGGGATGGACTAATTAACTGGCTGCTCTGTTCCTAGCATGTAGATAAGCAGCAATTCCTGTTCAATTCTCTGAGCCCTATTTCCTTCCACACAGTGCATTTGTTCTGCATATGGCATCGTAACATTAATGTTATAAATTTATGGAAGACTGTACTGCAGCCTTAGAGCTACAGACGCTTCGTAGTTCCCTTTAGCAGCTTAGTAAAATGCAATAAAAACTGTCTGTACAAAATTTATAATAATGGATGTCAAAGCCTACGTGCTCTCACTGGGTCCCTCTTTCAAGTTAATTCTTGGCTAAGGTCAAATATATCAGTCCTTGTAAGACTCCAGAAGACACACCAGTAGTTTAATATGTCAGATTCCAGCTCTGTCACTATAGAAAGGAGTGACATGGAACATGTAACAGTGAGTGCAAACACGGACGGGCTTCATCTGGCCATAACGAGGTAATGGAGCAGAGTGGGAGGAACAGCGGGAACAGAAGATCTGAAAAACAAGAGGGAAATTTCTCTTCAGTTCCTCTGAAGAACAGAATGGGACAAAACTGATTTCAAGAGAAGGGAGAGAAGATTGTGTGAGCTGGCACCACCACCATCCTCAGCACAGCAAGTGAAGGGCCCCTGCAGGCAATCCCTACCCGATGACCAGTTTATCTGGCTGAGCTCAGTCCCTCTGGTGAGGATGTCCAGCACCGGCAGTAGCCAAGGCAGGCCTGTCCACCTCTGTAGGTCACAGGGGAAGGCAGCTCCATCAGAGGTGCAAAGAAGCATCTCTCCCTTGGTTTTAAAGAAAGACTAGGGGAATATTTGTGAATATCTCCAAATTTTGTACTCCTGCAAGTCCACTGCATGGTTAAAGAAAGCAGCTTCTCTACCCTCTTCCTTTTTAACTTGTACACCAGCCAGCAAGCGAGATGGGATTGCAGATTTCTGGCTTACTGAGCTACAGGACTGCTTTTTTCTCCCTCGCTCCCTCTTCCTCCCCCACAAACTTGCAAAGTAGCAGCCCTACACACCAGAGTGATCCTGCAAAGGTTTGGAAAGAAAGCAAAGGGACACACTGTCCCTGCAGCTGAGCTGTGTGTGCATCACCCCTGGCAGTGCAGGCTGCCCTGGCTCATTAGAGCTTACAGCAGTAGTCCAGAGTGACTCTGTGTTGAGGTGGGGAGTGTTCTAGGATCTCAACAGGGAATTCTGCCTTTAGCTTTGTACAGCTTATTGCTGTATAAAAGTCAAACCCCTCCTCAATCTTTTGTAAGCATAAGCTGAGAGTTGGCAGCCAAGGCACACAAAAGCACCTGTGAATTGAGAACCCTGGCTGAGCGTGCACATATTGCTGTGCAGCTGAGTTTCTGTGGTACACATGAATTTGCTGCACTCTTTGGTGGGTAGTTCCTCACATGTCTGACTGAGTCATTACCTTGCCACAGCTCCGACAGTGGTGCTTCCTGCGAATGACTGTGAAAGGAGCCTTGCATGCAGTGCAGTAGCTGCAGACTTCATCTGGAACCCAGTCAGGAGGATCTGTCAGAAGCACAGCAACAAAAGGGAACATAAATCAAAAGGGAATAAAACCAAACATGTGATTACCAGATCCTCAAGGAAGTAGGGAGAATAAAATATAACAGCAGCTGCTTTCATCAGCGTTTCTCCAGGTGCTTTGCAAACAGTAGCCGAGTGAGTTCAGGATGCCCAGGAGGGCTCGACTCCCCTCTTCTCTGCCAGGCACCCACCTTTGGGCAGAACACATCAGGCACTAAAGTGGCCCATGACAGCTTTGGATTAGAAATAAAATCTATCTTAGTCAAATGCAAGTGGCAGGGAAAAGGAGATAAGCAAAATAAAGTAAGAAGACAAGAGATTATTAAAGCAGAGCTGGATCACAGGTGTTTTTGTCAGTGTCATCCACCATCAAAACAAGCTTAGAGTTGAGATCATTCCCAGCCTCTTCAGCCATCCCTACAGAAAGGCCAGTTGCTTTTCTGCAATTAGGCAAGCAACTACACAAGTAATAAACCAGAAGCCTGATTACCATCTGCTAAATTATTAGGACTCTTACTGGAAGTCACCAGTAACTACAGCAAAACCACAAAATCAAGTGTACAAGGCTTAGCAGAGAAAGAACTTGTCTATTATCACGAACAGCATGTTTCAGTTGTTTATGCCTCCTGTGAGCTCTCCAACCTCCCATAAAAGACAAACAGGGAAATGATCTGGTTTTGGCAAGGCAGAAGGTATCAGGCTCCCTTCTGCTGAGCTGTTTCTGCTCACGACAGGCTGACATGACCTCAAAGAGTCTGGAGTTACAAGTGTAGAAATGATGAAGTTGACTGCTTAATTAAGTTGGTAAAAATCTAATGAGTGCAAAGCAAGTTCTGTCCAGAAGGAATCCATGGACACGGTGAACATGAACTGCTGGGTGTATTTATCCAAGTTCCCTGTGTGCAGCTTCTTTCTGAGTATTATTTACAGTTTGCAAGCCATGCAATTGCTGATTTATAAACCTGACAAGCAAGATCCCTGCCTCAAGGAGCATACTATCAAACAACAAAATATATGGTGCAGTTAATGCACAGGTTAAGAGGGCTATAGCTGCAGGCACAAAGAAGATAATTAAATGTAAAATCCACTGTTTTGTTCCAACATAACCATGACCAGTTTTCATGTGTTTGTCACATTGCAACATTTGTCAAATTAAAAGTACAAAGGATATAGTGTTCAATGAAAGAAATTGCTCAAAAAGCAGATAAATAAAAACAAAGAGAACTTAGACTTTGACTCATCTTTTATAGGCTTCTCTAAACTATTTTAGAAGTTGAACTAGCTTAAGGAAGCTATCCTTCACCTAATGAACACATTGGTCTGATAAAGGTTACACCTACAAGGGCCAGTAACCAAAACCAGAAGTTGATGGGCAGAGAAATGACCGATGTGGTGAAAAAAAGGAGACTGCACATAGAAGCCTTCACCTCATCCTTGGGAACAGCTCACCAGAAAATGTTCTGTGGGGACACAAGGCTACAAATTTGTGCTTCAAAGGCAAGGTTTCCTTCAGCAGCAGGGAGATGTAGGACTGCCAGTCAAGCTTTAATAACAGTGAAGCCAAGAGATATTCCTTTGCAATGCTTTTCCTTCTCTGCAATCTCCCTAGATACTGCATGTATCTTGCCCAGTGCAACTTACTCCTAATATCAGTTTATGATGTAGATGTTGAAACCTTTGTGTCACTTCCTCTGATCTGAAACCATGGCAAGCCTGATGGAGCATCCCCGTGTTCTCCATCCAGGAGGCCCCTGGTTTATCACATATATCCGAAAAACAACCCGAAAAAGGAACCAGTAACAATGTTCTGGTTTGTCATTAGACGATATAGATCATGTTTTCAGGGATTTAACTATCCATTGATCCTCACTCATTTTGAAGACAGCAAAATTAGGAAGTTATTTGAGCTCTGTGCCACCAGGTCTCCCTCTGCAGATCTGGTGGAAGCAGGCTTGGTAAGATGCCCAGTTTGATACTGATGCTTTATCAACTGCACTGCAGTGTGGGCTACCAGGTTCAAATAGTTACTGATTTTTATATTCACAGAAAAGCTGCAAAGCACAGGCCCTTTCTGTACCCCCTGCAGCATCCCAGTGTGATGTGCCACTTCTGCAGCAGCTGGAGCCATCATCACTCCTTCCCTCAGATCACAGGTAGTCCACACACGCTATAAGCCAACACAACCCCACCACAAAGATTCTGGAACTCATCAGCAGAAAGCAGCTTTCTTACCAGCTGTTTGGTTTTTGGTTTGGGTTTCTTTGAGGGTTTTTTCTTTATTGGTTTGGTTTTTTGGGGGGAGGGAAAGGGTTATTTTTTCTTTGTTTTCTTCCCCCTTTTTTTTTCTGTTGTTGCCCTTGAAGTGCAATGCTGAAAACATTATGTTTTAATTGATCTTGCATGGATATGCCTCCATGCTAAATAGAAAGAATAACTGAAAAAAACCCCAAACAACCCAGCAAATTTTGATAAATAAAGACCTTAAACTAATAATAATCATGTGATCCGTAATTCACAGTTACAGAATCACTTGACTGACAGATGAATTAATCTGAAAATTTTGGTTCTGTAACTTTGTTTTTGTAAAAAATAATTCACAACTTATTGGCAATGTACAGAAACAGTACAACCTTCTCCACAGAATGCTCTCCCACAGTAGAGGGACCCTCCCTGCCTCCACATTGGTGTCACATCAGCTGAAAGGGCTCATTTCCCCCCCCACCCCAACAGTGACTCATCAGCAGGGGTGCAGAGCCAGTCCCGTGCCCGGTTGCCTCAGGGGTTTAGTGCCCTCCCAACATCCCAACTGCTCGCATCAAGATCTGCTGCACTGCAGCACACCCCCAAATAGTAACACTTGGTTATGTAACAGCTTTTAACATTCAAAATGCTGTACAAATGTAATTGCTTTAATCCTCATCACCCAGCTACAGTCAGTGGGTGGGGAGAAGTCAGGAGAGGGATGTCTTGCACAAAATCATACAGTGGTGCAGCACTGAAGTAACATTTGAAACAGGGAACTTTGGGCCACTACCCCAATGCCTTTCCTTCCAGCTGACTGAAAATGGCCTTACACTGACTACAAACACAGAGTTGTGAGACTGTGTACTTAGAAATAAAATGCAGTCCTGGACTGGAGCCAAAGTGCTCACCCTGGCAGGAAGGATGAAGTCCTGATGATTCGGTCTCTCCAAGCCCATAGAAGCCCCAGTGGCAAGAGGATTCCACTCCTTGGTCCTCTTCACCAGCCTCATCTCGCTAAACCTCGGGAGCAGCCTCTCCGACTTACACACATCAACGATTGAGTCACTGGGCTTTTTATAGAACGGGCTTTTGAAATACTCTCTGAAGAGCACTCTCATGAGGGGATAAAGCTTCAATGCGAGGAGCAGGGAGTGAGTTACGCGAATTAAACCCCGAGCACGAGCCTGAAGATGTGCTGGAAGCAGGGCAGCAGCACCGCATCCACAGGCTTTTTATGTTACAGTCCTTCTCCAGGCTACGCCGCTCCATTAGCTCCGCATGCTGCGGCAAATAGCAACATCCAGTCTCTAAAGCATTATCTGCCTGTGCTTCAGGGATTTGGACAAGGAAGGCAGGGAAAACCTTGTTCCTGGCTAATTGGCCCAGTGCTTTATCATGCAATGAGAGTTTGGAGAAGTCTGCTGGGAAACAGATGAAGTCCACAGCACAAACATCAAAGAGGAGGAGGAAGGGAAGGAAGGGATTAATGAGACAGACTACAGAAATAAATTTTAGAAGAAAACATTAAAAGCATGCACAGAAAAAAAGGCAGAGAAATGAAGAGAAACAAGTATTTAAATGAATAAGAAACAAGTTTAGAGAAAGGAAAAGGCATAAGATTAAATAGTGTTAAGACTGAAAAAGCTCTTAACCATTCAAACATCTTGCATTACAATTTCTCATAAATAATGAAATTTTACAGTATTTATTTTATGCCGTAGCTTTTAGAATTCACCTTTACATGTCTATGCCATCTCATTAGCTAAAAGCATTTTCTGCCCTTAAAGTTAGAAGTCACATAAATCCAAGATGCTGGAGCTTTAAGAAAACCATAATCATGGATGAAAAAATCACAGACACTGTAAACTGTCGAAAAGAACACATTAATTAATTTTGCTTAAATATGTGCAGTAGACCTAATGTGGTCCCATCTAATCTTAGAAAACCAAGATCATCTCTGTCTCAGAACACAAGAGGAAGAGAACCTGGATCCAGATCCATCAACTGTGATGACTGAAACATTAGACCAGAAAGCTGAAGTTCCTTCAGTGGTGCTGAGACACAAGAGACCGACACGGGGAGAGAAACAATCCCCAAAGTTGTTGGAGCTTGCAGAAGGCCTAGGCTAGCAGATCTATACTCTGGTAGGAAACAAATCAGAAACATGCACACCACGACTCCCTGTTGAAGAGTAGCTGCTAAACCCTAAGCTTGTGGTGGTGTTTGTGTTACAGCCAGACAATTCAGAGAAAAGACCCCTTTCTGCATCTTTTGATTTTATGAAGTATTACTAATGCAGAACTCCAACTGGAAGTGCCTCCTGCATTGATGTGTGTTAGATTTCAGAGCACATCATGCAAACTAACCCTGATTACACTTCTACCAAACTAACCTGAAGAGGGCTGTTCCTACAGCAGCCTGTGGAACTGACACTGCTGCAGCCATCACAGCGCATTACCCTCACAGCTGAAAAAAGGGTCAGATGGGCTTGCTGGAGCTCTTCTGATGAAAGCAGGATTGTAAATTCTCACAGTTTTAAACACAGAAAGTAGAAAACTAAGGTAACTTGACTTTACCCCTCACTTCAACTGCCACAGTAAAATGAACCTTTTTTGTCCCTCATCACCCTTGATTTTCCACATGTCATTCTGGGCAATCTCTGACTTTGATGTAAGATTTCTAAGAGGCAATTGTGCCAAAGTAATCTTTGTCCTTGCTCAGTAGATTCAGTGCTGATTACGGCCAGCTTGAAATTTTTCAAAAAAATAAATTTTATGCTTAATATAATTTGATGAAAATTTTGGGGGTGAGGGAGAAAAGAGGTACAAACTTTTCAGCCTCAGCTCTTGTCAAATAGCTTTCTTAGGATGGAATTTCTGTGCAAATCTAGAAAGCTTTCATCAAGACACAGAGCTTTGCAAACTTGGGCTCGAGCCTCTGCTCTGCCTGATTCAACATCACCTTGAATGATGTCGTCCTGTGCCCATTCTGTCCAGGTACATGATCAGCAACTGGTTCTTTGGGCAAAATAATTATTTATATAAAATGGAGCAACTCTCATAAAAAACACTGGTTTCCATTGAGATATGGGTCAAATCTTTACTTTAAATCATATGGAGCAGAGACTTGGATCTTCCATATAACCATTAGTAGGAATATCCTCTGTAAGGCCTACCAACCATTATAAAATAGAAGTTGATAATGTAGATCTACATAAAACATACCAGAACACTCAAAACATGTATTTATAAGACAGATAGTTTCAAACCTAACCAAAATCCCAGTTATGATGTTATGGAGTTGAATAAGCCTGTGCTTTACAGTATTTAGAGGATATTTTCTCGTAAGTCCTGCAAGGAAGTCTCAACAAGTTCCACATAGTGCCAACAAAGAGGGATAGTCTTTGAGAAGGGAAAAGGCTCTGAGCCAGTTCTTAAAACCTAAGTCAGATCAAATTACTGCACTACAACCTAAAACCTGTAAGAATCCTGTAATTCTACATGCATGATTAAATATGTTCAGTTGATTATAAAACATTGCCTCCATATGGAAATTTGATGCTAGATTCCCCTCTCACACAGTGCAAGCAGAGCTGCTGAATAAGGAAAAAGTGAAAAGTTATGTGCAAAGAACACGTTTGGCCACTGAATTGTGCAACAGTTCAACTTCCTTCATTTAGAAAGTGTCGCTGGTCATCATTATAAATAACAGAGTAACCAAAGGCACACAGAGGACAAAAGAAACACTGAAGCCTTTAGCAGGGGCTGACAGCTAATTCTAGAGCCATGGTGATTAGATTCTGCACATACAGGAGCATGGGTGGGTTTCCCTGACCCAGTGACTTCTTATTGCAACGAGAACAAGAGCTTGAGCCTCGGCACTGTGAACTTCTGAGCTGTGCTTGTGCTGCTGGGTAGAGAGCAGTCAGGGCCTCTGACTAGGAACGGGTGGGCTGGCAAGAGATCAGGGAGAAATAGCGTGTGTTGTGAAGCAAACAGATGCTAACACTACTTGGCACAAACAGGTATTTGTACTGGCAGCCACAGCAAATCCATTCTGTCTGCAGTTATAACTAGGTGGTAGCAAGCAAGGCAGTTCCGTACAGATGCTAGAGGGATAAGGAGTAAAAATGCACGTATGGCTGCAGAGAGAGCTGAGATCCTACAGCAAATATTTTAATGGAGCACCAACAGCTTCATAATGCTTGCTGGTTTTCCGTGAGAAAAATCTTCAGATTTCTAGATATCTCGTGCTTATTCCAGGACAAGAAGCGTAATTCACTTTCTTAGCCTGCCTTTAACTTCATTAAATGGATAATTATAAATATTCACATTTCCCTCAGTCGTAACAGGTCAGTCCTCCTGAGTAATAAGTTATCCCAAAATACATGTATGGTAAAGCTCAGATTTGCCTAAGTTTAGTATTAAAATCATCAGACTCACAAGGATAAATGTAATGCTTCCAAATATGGTGAGCAGGGTCACAGTTATGCTTTACCCCATTAACAAACTGATAAATGAAAACATAAAAAGGCAATAATTTGGAAAGCAAAAAAGTTAAGAAGTTACTCTGTGTGTGTGTACACCTATGAATATACATGGGAATCTACTAGCAAATACAAAGCAAGTTTTCTGTTAGGACTAGAAATATGATGCCAGATGCATAAATGGCAGAAAGACACCAAACTTCTACTTCCCCAGTGCTGAGTCTTTCTAAAGCTGTACTGCATATGAAAAATGACACAGCTCTGTCCTGATCAGGGCTGCATTTATACTGGGTTGAGTAAGAGCAATTTTCTTACATTTTCAAACGCGGAGGTTTCCTTTACGCTGTGTGTGACCCACGCTGCCCACTCTCAGTCAGCTGGTTATCCAACAGTGGTTTGTCCAAGCTGGAGCCCAGGAACTTCCCAACAAGGTTCTTCCTGTGCTGGTTTGTAGCTCACCAGGGCACAGGGAGAAAGGCAGTACCATGAAGTTCCCAGCACACAGGCCCTGTCTGCTGTTACTGCAATTCAGAGCAAGCACCGCTGGCAGCCAAGAGCCCAGCCTGCTCCCTTCTGAGCATCTGCCACTACAATTTGCTTTGAGTTTATATACAGAACTTTGTCCCCCACTGGCCATCACCTCCATCATACAACCAGGACAAGAAATTCTAATATGTTCAAAAATTACTTATGAAATATTGCATAAATTAATATTCTACTATAGGAAAATAAAATTTATTTTCCATTCCCTCACTATAAATATATATAATTTTTTAATACTCCATGAAGTATAAATGTATATGCTTCCTTTAAAAAAATCTTAGACCTTTAAAAAAATCTTAGGACAGCAAAGACTAACGTACAAACTATAAGCTCATGCTTTTGTTTTGGAATGCCAATTAATCTGTAGTTTATTGTATTTCAACCTTTAGAAGGTCACAGGATTTAACTCTTATACCCTTGCCAATGTCAGTTGGCTGATAATAAACATTCATATTTGTTTTATGACCCAGACCAGCTGGTGGGTTTTATATACAGTAAGAATGAGAAATCTGACAAAAACAAGTGATTCATCTTCATAATCTGAGTAGAGGCTGAAACCTTCAGTAGAATCTTAAAGCAATTTATTTGTTCAGGTTGCTGGCCTTGCTTTCCTTTTTTTTTTTTTTTAATACCATTAATTGAATACATTCTTAAACATTTGCTACATTCAGTTAGAGGGATTTATTTGATAATAGGGAAGAGCTTTCCTGGCAGGTAGTTGGCTGGACCTTCTCAATTCGATATATGCTCTGCCACAATGGCAGCGGGGAGGAGCTACTGATGTGCTCCTTTGCTTTAAATTGTTTTCACTTTCAGTTGAAATAATTGAGTGACCTGAGGTATAGAATTGAAGTACAAAAAAGGAATTAATTAACTTTGATGCAATGCTCTCAGACTTTGAGTTGAATCCACTTACAGTGATAACTGTGGTGTATTCCTGTACTCCTGTTGATGGCCCATGGCCCAGATTTGGCCTGAAGGACAAACCCCACCAGGCTTGCTGCAAGAAACAGGGCACAATGTTCAAGCAGCAAAAGTTGCCTTAACCACCAGACATCTTCCACCTGCACCCAAACATGATCCAAAGCCAGGGGCTGTTCCTTCCACCGTGGCCAGCAAAAACAAGGAACATGGGGAGGTGTTGTAAGGGGGAAAAGGCACATGGCTGCTGAGGTTAAAATCTTGGTGGAAGTTTATGCCTCATGCTGGATGCCTCAGGGATGGCAAAACCATGTATCCCATTAGATATCCCTGCATACCGCAGCAGAAAAAGGTCTGTACAGTGTTTGCAGCAATGACAACGTGTGACCTGAAGGGATAGGGGTTTGGTTTGTATTGGAGGTGAGGGGTGTTTCTAAAGTTCCCATAAATTCAGCAAATTGACCCACTTCAGATGTCCCTTTTTGTGGACTTTCTGTGACTTCTTGTGTTTTGGAAGGTGGAGCTCATCTCCATACTCCTCAGCATCCTCTGTCTCTTTGGGATACATAAAATTCCTGCCCATCAGGAATGGAGCCAAGTAACAGCAGACTACACTCTCCAGCTTACACAGTCAGAAGAGCTGCACTGGTTTGTATGAGTAGATATTTACAGCATTACCACTTCACCACAAGCCAAGGGAGGCTCCCAGAGAAAGCCTGCAAGGAGTCTGGTGCAGACACTGCCAAGCCTTCTCAGTGAGCCTGTGTGGGTGCCAAAAGCAGAGCACCTGCAGGAGCACCTGCTAATTGGCTGTGTTTAGAGGATGTGTTAGCATGGGACAACACTGGGCCAAGGCAGCCAAGCTCATTCCGGCATCCCCGTCTACTTATTCAAAAGGGACTTGGCTATCCCACAAAGATCTGCTTTCTACCACGCAGGCACACATAAAACACCTGCTATTCTGGAATAAAGGTGCAGGCAGGGGGTTATTTTTGCTGAAGTTATCTGCATGTGCTATAAATAGTACATATCTGTTTTTACCATTCACTCAGGGCAGGGACATAACTGATTCAATGCTGCCTGGGTGCTGCAGGGCCTTTTGTACCTCCAAAGAGGCACTGGCCGTAACATCACCTAAGTACCCAGACCATTGTCTTCTTATTTCAGTAAATAACATCCCAACTCACTTCTCCAAACATAAAACATTCCCCATGCCGATAGCAGCTGCCATGAAAGGCTGAAGAACCTTAAAAGCTGAGCAACACACCAGGGAAGAGAAGTGACTTTGCTGTGACAAAATGTACATCCACTGTGAGAGGGTTATGTAGCATCCTGCAGTTCAGAATAACTGGCTTGCAAGTTCTGTAAGTCAAATTCACCAACAGCACCAGCATCGATCCAAAACAAAGGACGATGAATTGAAATGGTAGAGAAGGAATAATCTCTCACTCTTCAGCAATATAGCCTATACACAGTAAGGATTTTGCCTAAAGATTTGTTCCTTCCTGCACCTCCTGTGACATTCTGAATTACAGCACAATAGAAAAATCAATTAGAATGACTACTGAATAGTTCTTTATCTGCCTCCAAATCATCTTCCTCCAGAAGAGATAATATTTCTACAGTGCATTATATATGAATTAGCCCTCCTGTTCTAAATAGATTAGATCCTTTAGCCTGCAGCTTCAGAAGAAGGGTAAGCAAGCAAACCGTGGGTTTTACATAAGCACAAAATAAGCTATAAATATGCAGCATTTCTCTAAAATCTAATCTTTAAGAGTACTTTTTTTCCCCCCCCGTGATTTCTGATCTTTATTACAAATAACATGAACCAGTATTTCTTTTCTGTTGGTCACCGCCCTCCACATACAAGCAGAGGCACACACTGCTTATCACCCAGCTCTGGCATCCTGCATTCCAAACCTCTCACTGGAAGGACAGTAGTGTACCTGGACAAATACATAACAATACATCAAAGTTTTAAAGCACAGGGAAATTACTGCACACTTGAGTTTCTGGGAAGCTCAGACACAATTTCATAGTTGATGGTTGTCCTGTAGTTCTCACTTGACCACAGACATATTACTGCTCTGATAATTGGGCTCCTGGTGTGCTGAAATCACCACTTAGCCTTGAAGATCAAAGCTGATTGCTTTCTGGTTTGCTCCATCTCATATATCTCTTTTCCTATTCTTTGACTGCAAGTGCTCTGATATCTTTTAATCCATTTTTTATACTGTGTTTTCCATAACAGGGCTTTAGCCCATAACTAACTCTGAAGAAGCTCAGATTAATAAAAGAGAAACAGCTCGTGAGCTTTCAGAATACTTGAACCCCAAGCAAAACTTTGAGATTTACATGCTTTCTTCATTCTTACCATGTACTCAGCAAGATTTGAGCAACCTCAGCAGACTTACCTAAAA
The DNA here is from genome assembly GCA_013397755.1 of Cnemophilus loriae. NCBI lineage: Eukaryota > Metazoa > Chordata > Aves > Passeriformes > Corvidae > Cnemophilus > Cnemophilus loriae. Next base: position 30,842 of record VZTF01009189.1, on the reverse strand, counting down.
CTATCCTTTTCCTTGAAATAATACGGTGAAGAATGTGAAAATATTAGCCAAAGTACCTTGATCAAAGACAAAAGGAAAGAAGATACGAAAGGTACTTCTACCTTGGGATAAAGCAGCACATCCACATTCAGCAAATGATATAAAAACCCTCTTCAGATTTGGCTGAGAAGACCTTACTTAGGGTTTTGCATCTCACATAGCCCTCAGAAACTCATCAGATGTAACATACACTGTATTAGAGCCTTTACTATACAGACCCTTTCTACACTGATACAAAGAAATTCATACTGAATATGACAATCTGTGGATAAGAGTTTCACGAGGCTGTTAGAAAAAACCTGAAAGAAATATGCTCGGTTTACTTTCTGACTTTGTCTCTAAAACACAGCATGACAACATTTTATACTCACTTTCCAAAGCCAAATATTAAAAGACTTTTCATGATAATGATTGCTTTTTTATACATCAATGTTGTCTCATTTTAATTCTTAGAAAAAAGAAAATACCTTCAAAGTCCCCATCTCTGGCTTTTGCTGCAAGTTCTGAGGATGATATACTTTCTTGACATAAAGCACAGTCTTCCAATGCTGCATTCCTTAAACCATGATTAACTGTAAAACAATTCAAAAAGTACTCATATTTTTCCAATTTTCACTTAAAAGATTCATGTTAGAACTTCTGGGATTGGACTACAGTAGCACCTTCCTAGACTTCTTGCTTTTTCTTTACCCTGACACAAACAGTGATTTACAAGTCTCCTATTGTTCTTTGGGATGACAACAGAAATTAAAGATGCTGATATTACAGAAGATTGCAGTCTTCTTACTTCAGCTAGTTTAACTGCATCTACATTTTATTTCACAATTCTTAACTTGGATCCTTTAAAAGAAGTAGATTTTGAGAACAACGAGAGATTCCCAAGGTGAATCATACACATCAAATCACATATATCGAAGAGCAACTTCATCCCAAAACTCTTTTTTCACTCATTTTGTTTATGCTTACTTTTGTCAGTACCATCTTCTTTAATGCAAGAGTTCATCCATTAGAAATTAGATCCATCCAAGTACTATTGATTAATATATATTTCCCAGTGGTAATTCTTTACAGCTCCAGTTTCTTTATTACTTTTATTTGAAGGTTCAGGAGTTCTTGTGTTCTCTCTCTAGCAATTCTGTCTAACCCCATTCATTTATTTATTTATTTAACAATAAAAAAACCCAGTCTATTTTCACATCATGACAGGCTGCCACCATAAAACTGTTGTGGAAGTTTCAACCAAAAGTAACAGAAGACTGTAATGCATGTTGTGCATTGTCCCACTGCAGAGTTGGGACTGGAGTGCAGGTTTTTTTTCTGCTAACTTGATCCCACTTTTAACTAAGTGTTTCACATAAAAACCTCAATGCTTTTAAATGAAACTGGGAGAAAGAAAAAGTTTTCAATCTGGAGGAAAGGGAGTAGGAAAAAAAAATAGAGCTCTGATCACTTTCAGATGCTGATAGTTCTAATGATAACAAAGGACAAAGGTAATTGCAGCCTTGCTGGGATGACACTGTTGTTCTTACATAAGTTAACAAAATTGCCACTTAGAAAAGAAATAATAAAAATGGTCACAGAGGAAAAACAAAATCTTTTGTTGCCTCATGATCTAGTTCTGGTTCTGTTACTTTAATTATCTAGAATTCAAATGTGGTTATCTTTATTTTGAAGCCAAATTCTTCAATTTCTTCAAGACAGGACAGATTTCAGCATCTTACTGAGCATTCCCATCTTATAGTCTGCTCTTTGGTAACTTAAAATGTACCCACTGTGAAACGAATCCGGGGGGAAAAAAAAAAAAAATCGACGAAGTCCAAACCCTGCATACATTATGGGCTATAAACTATATGGGCTATAAACACTGTGCTGCTGTTAAATACAGAAATATTGCAACAGCAGATGAACTCTGAAGACTTTAACTCTTTAGTATTTGCCTTAAGACAAACTCCTGTGTTCCTATACTGGCAGTGACTTCAACCTGTTTACAGTTGGTTTCTATGACTTCTTTTAAACTTAGGTCAAATCACTGTACAGTGAGTCCTGTCAAAAAGATACCAATATGTTAAGGGAATTCTTGTCAAATAGTTAATGGATCCTCACTGGGCTACCAGCAGAAATTTGCTATAGAAAACAAATATTTAGATCTTTTTTTACCTTTCTTCTGCTTTTCCTTGTCTTCTGTTTCAGGTTTGGTTGCCATAACTTCAAACAGGGTCTTTAAGATACTTCTCAGATCACTAGCATAGTTTGTCTGCAGCTGGTCAGCAACACCTTAGAGTTTGAGAAAATGGGTAAATCATTTCTAGACTATTACACCATCCTTAAAAAAAAAGTACTTAAATATGCCTGTTACTACCAGTAATGGCCTCACTTATTTTTAGAGGATCACTTGCTCATGTTAGGAATAAAAATTGAACATCTGATTAAACTAATTCTCCATAATGGCCAAGTTACATTCTGTTTTTTATGCCACCTGCAAGTCAACACATATCTTCCTTATCCTTTGGCAGGAAATACTGAGAGATTCATTTTGCATGAAAACAGAACTGCTAAGTCAAATTTCATTCCTTGAACACAACAGGGCATCACCAGGAAAAAGTCAAATTTGATACAAGTCCAAATTCTTCAGCACTTCAGTTCTAAGATGTCAGCATCTCTGGCATCTCTGATTCTGTAAGTTCCAAAGAGGTAACAGGTCCTTCTAAACCAGACTGCAACTTAGGCCCCAAAAACAGAGTCTTCCTGAAACTTCATCTCTAGTCCTTTCTACCACAACTTGATGGGCAAAAAACCAAAAAAAAAAAAAAACCCACCAAAAATAGTTTATACATTCAGTGATTCTCATACCTGAGATACAGACAAAAAGGCGGTGAATAAGATCATTACTGCCATGAAATCTAGATCTGATCTTCTCTCGTGTGGCAATTTTGGCAGCCTGCAAAGCAAGCTGGATTTCTTCCTGATCGATGTCATCAGATGAACAAGAACTTGTCATTAAACTGCTGTCAGAGAAAAAAAATAATGTAAAGGAAAGTAATGTAAATCTTCACTCAGTTGTTCAGGATGTTCAGCAAATCCTAAAGGATTTATGACTCAGGCAAGACTCTATAGTACCAGAACTAATTGCTGTAAATTCTTGTTGAAGTTAATCAGCACGCAACCAATCCCCATCACGTTTGATTTTCACTCTGCGACAGCTGCAAAAAAACTTTAAGCAGAAAATCACTTGTCTGTATTTTACTGCATTTTTCCTTAGCTGTTACAAAGTGCTGCGCCATTTTTCACATTAACTTCTTCTAAAAGTTCTGAGACCGTAACTCCACCAAAAATCCTGAAGAGGAGTATCAACCTAAAAATGTGAAGGTCCGTTCTGAAGTCAACTTAGAAATTTATGAATGTGGAAATTATTTGAAAGAAAAAAAGAAATTCTGAATTATATTACCTTAATATAGCATGAATAGAATCTAAATATAACTTCACAAAAAAAATATGGAAAGAGCAGCAATAAAATATGATTTACACAGTAGAGGTAGGTTAATTCTCTAATAAATGTAACAGTAGAAATTGCTGAAATGTCAAGCTATTGTAAAGAATGGCTCATCAACTCTAAAGAGATTTAAATGTGCCACCAAATGTCTACTCAAAATTTTAATTTTCTGTTAAAAACCAGATGCTAGACATTCCCACACCTTCACCACCACCACCCCTACCACTTTCCTCTTACAGAGAAGAAGCTTGAAACAACCTGAGACAGCAGGGAAGCCTTGGGGAGAATCTCCAAATACCAGAAATTACCTTAGGTATTTGTAAATCAAGATGTTTAAAACAGGAAGTACTTAGGAGCAAAGTAGCACTTTGCCCTTAAAAACCCTTAAATGGGACTATAGCACAGGATATAATTACATTGAAGTCCTAAGGATTCACTGGGCTGACCAAAGGAGACAGGAGCCTTCTTACTCTACTACATTCAAGTCAGAAGGAACACTAAGCCATTTTTCTCCACATATTGGAAAGAAATTAATATTGCCAATTATTACAAAAAACTAGACTATTTTACTTAAAATCATACTTTTGCTGTCCAAAACTGCAGCAGTCTTCACTTTGCAGACAACTACCGTGTTAAAAAAAGAGTTACTAACTGCATAAGTAGCATGTATAACAAAAGAAGTAATTTCTAACACATTTTGAGTTCCATCTGCTTTTTTCAGGTGCAGGAACATTCACCTTCTTGCAGATCCCATCCTTCTGGCAGTATGCATGAATAGTTATTTTGGGATAAGACACACAGGTAACAATTATTTATAACAAAATTTTATAGGATATAGTTTTCAAATTCTACCTGTAGGCTCCACGGGTAATCCTTTGAAATATAAAAGAGAAATAATTAGGCCATGCAATCTTAAAGCCCTAGGGAAAACAGACTGAAAATAAATAAATACTGGAGATTAGTTATTGATAGAAATATCAATGGAAGATGTGTAGCATGAGTAGCTTAACTGGCCCCCTCTTTCAAACACAGAGTAAAGAGTAGGCTTGCAAGAGACTCATTTTGTTCACGTCATCTATTACTACCAAAAAAAGAAAATTCTTGGAAAGAGATGTTATTTCCATGTTTACAGTTCCAGCAGCGCCATGACTGACTGGGCTTATCAAAGACACTGAGAATCGAGTGAGAATTCTCTTTCAATTTTCCTTTGCTTTTCTGTAGGGGATATAGTAGATATTATAACAGCAAGCCTGTCAGCGTGGAAAGGCCTGTGTTCAAGACAGTGAAAAGGTCACGTACAAATGTGGCTTACGAAGGAACAACCTGAAAGGCAGCGAGAGCCAGGAAGCGATTCCTGACTTGCAAGGGTGTGCACTCAGAGAACTGCCTGTTCACACAAACCCTCTCACATACAGATAAAGGACTTTGCCTTGCAACACGGCTGAACAGGCTCTACTTTTTGTTTTATATTAGAATTTTCTCAGTGATATCCACGTATGCACCATAAATTGCTCTCCAAGTCAAGCATGGACCTCCTGACAGAGCCAAATGCAGTCTGTGTAATTATAGAACCCCAATACAAAGATTTCTTCGAAACTCCCAACACAGAGAAACATTAGTGCAGGGGAAAGCAGGGCCACGGAATCAAGGATGACTTTTCCCTCCAAATCACAGCTGAAGAAATATTTCAAAGTAAGGTGTTAAGTGGGCAGAGAGCTGTGAAGAGTGCTTTTCAAGAATATAAGCTACTTGGTCCTTTGCCGCTTTGCAGAAAGGAAGAAAGGCTCATTCCACTATTCTGACCAATTTTAATAATAATGTTTGCCTTTCTGAGCCTCCTCCAGCTGGGAGGAATGCAGTTTTACCTACTTCACTCAGTGAATGTGGTTTGACCTATTTCTGTTGCAGACTATTCTGTAAGATTTTGTGGTGTGTCATTAAGACTGGCCATGTCACCACAAGACTGGCCGGGACTGTTTTGTCCTCAAAATCTCCAGCACAGAGCACATGTGAATTGCTCCAGCACTGTGGGATGGAAGGTCAGCATGTCTGCATTTATAACATACCTTCATACGCACCCTCACATGTAAAGTACAGTATCCACATACAGGAAGTTCGGAAAAGAGGATATTTTGTACTTGAGATTGCTTGTGCTACTACAAAGCAAAAAAATGAATGCTCCAGAGAAATGTAAAACTGGACCTAAGAATTGCTACAGAGTTAGAAACAATTATTCTGCCTTTACCAACACAACCAAGTCCGACTTAGACAAAAATGACTCTCAAAGAACAACTAACAACCATCTGTTCTTTACTTTAAAGTATATCTAACTGTTAAAGAATGTAGCCAACAATCCAATATTGTAGAGACAGTCAGAAATACTGTAAGAACAGAAACACTGCAATTGTTTCAGATAAACAGCAAAAGAGCCAGCTTTTTTTTATATAACAGGGTATCCCAAACAGCAGTGATTGCATCCATGCAAAATAGATTCTCATGATTTTTAAACTGATATTATAGAAAACAAACCTGAAATGTGATTTACACAGTGCAGCTTACCTTATTTTATTTTTTTTTTTCTGTAAGGAATACCTTTCCTACTTGGCTTATCTAGCATGGATAATTTGGATCAACATTCTCAGCCAATACCAGATGTTTAGAAAGCATTTTATTAATGTCAGACTGTGCTTGGATCTGGAATGTTTCACAGCCAGTATCTGCAGAATCGTGTCTCACTGCACAGTACAAACAGCCATACTACTGCTAGAGACAAGTCCTCATTTTCTCAACTTCTTGGTTGAAAGGAACCCTGAATTAACCACAGAATTAAGTTACAGAGATAACACCAAAGTACACATGGAACTCCCCTTGTGAAATGTTTATCATATACACAATGCTTATCATGTATTTATTTTTCAGACTGTAAAAACATTGCAAAGCTAACACATCTGAAGGTGAATATAAAGAAATAAGATGTTATGTCAAAGGTTGATTCCAAACAGTAAAACTGCTTATACCTTATAACAGAACAGATACCCTGTGGCAGATAAAATGAATTAGCTTTTTGCTTAACTGAGCTGCAGCCATCCATTTTAAAATTGCACTTCATATATTACATTAGAAGAGTAGCAAGACTCTTTCAACACTTTCAAGGTATATCTCTAGAATGGTTGCCTGGTCTCATGGCTTTACTGTGAAATTTAGCAAACATGTACAAGCAAACAAAAGCCAGTAATGTAATTGTACATAATATCATCTTTCACCTGTGAAAACAATCTGCTTTACAGCTTTTGTGTTCCAAAGGACACTTCTGAGCCACTTTAAGTAGCAGCATGCATACATAATGGAAAACAGGACTGTGGAACAAGAAGGTTATGACTGACATTTTCAGAAGTGGACAGACATTTTAGGCAACCATCTGTGATACTTCAGGCTTTGGGCTGTGTTTGTTGGTCACTGACACTCATCCAAAACCAGTGAAAGCAGCAAAGTCTCAAACCAAACAACCAAAGTCAACTGATTCAAAGTTGGTCCAAATTTAAATGTTTTACATTTGTGCTCAAAACATAGTAAACAGCTGTAGAAATCTGTGTCCACTCACAGATGTCTCCTATCAAATTTGTCTAGAAACGTTTGGTTCTTTAAACCTAAAATCTGCTCTGAACGAATGCAGAATGTATGAGATTCTCTGAAAGAATTTCTCATTATTCACAAACAAACCCTCAGAGTATCTTAAAAATGCATTAAATATACAGCAGTGACAGGCAAGAAGAATTTTAAAGCTCTATGTCTCAAATATAATGAATACAAAAAATCAACTAAATTCTCACGTTTTCAAATTAATCACAAAAACCTTTCTAAAAACATGGTTTTGTTTTGTTTCTTTGTCTTTCGAAATCTTAAATCAAAAGCAATAGGGGGTCACTTCTTGCAGAGGAGAAAGCCCAATAGACTCATTCTACTCTGTACCACAGGATCAGAGACTGGTTAGGGTTGGAAAAGAACTTAAAGATCATCCAGCTTCAACAGAAATATATTGATATGATTATGTCACCAAATTTAAAAGGAAATTAAGACCACCCTTTAAGTCTCTGATTTCAGGCAAGGTCTTTGATGACAACTGATTTTCAGGAAAAGATCTCAGAAGATTGTCAGTGGTGCCTGTAAACAGACAGGGCTCAAGATTCAGCCACACAAACTCATCCCAACTAAGTCCAAGAGGAAAACTCTATTGTTCTCAACAATACTACAAATGTTTACTAGAAAAGTGTCAATACATAACTCAGTGACTAACCTCATCATTTATGTTATCCAAATACCTGTGACATCAGGGATTCCTATTCACTTCCTCTGGAAATCTCCAGCAAACTACACAAGCACAGGCAGAAGTAGAATGTAACTCTGCAACAAAACAGGTAACACCTTCCTGCTGTAGTGGGAATTTAAAGTTGATGAATCCACCTCACAGCGAATCCAAAATCCATGCATTAAACAGTACCATTCTGATGCAGAGGTTCACCCAGAGATGCATTTTAAGACCAAGGTGCTCTCTAGGAAAGTTTAATAAGTGCTGTACAGTAGCAGGTGAGACCTTTGACAGTAGGGAAATGTGAAAAATTTGCAAAAGGTTTTCTGTGATTTTACATATTCCTAATGTTCTACATAGAAGGATATTACCATTATAAACCATGTTGAAAGTTTTTACAAAGGGTCAGTAGCCCAATTCTTAAATCTAAGTTAGAGTTCTTTTAAAAACTGATGACAGACTGTCTACAAATTATAAAGCAGTGCAGTCCCTTGCACTTAAATGACATCAATTCATTTGCACTAGTTGGCCTTAACAAATCTCTCGTGTCCATTAACAACACCTGTACTGAATAACTAAAGATATATACATGGGTAGGTGTCTCACATATCTGAATTTCCCCATATACACAGCTAGATCTAGAATATCCTAGTTCTTACAATATTTCTCAAAACACATTACCATGAGCTCCCCAACTTTCATTTTTTGCTCAGAGTTTGGCATAATGGCCACCTTATGCTCTGTGTACAATATCAGTAACATACACTTTTTATCCAACCTAAAATATTTAAGATTCTCTTCCATTTGAATTTTTTTCATCCTTATGGTAAATAAAAAACACCGCAGCTTACCTTATTTTATTCAAATCTATGTTACAGATGGCATACAATTTCTAAAACAACTTCAGCAAGTTGGTACATTGCTCCCACTGATATTTGTGTAGGCTGTAACTGGAAATCTCACCACTAACCTGTCAGCCAAGCTATTATTCTTACTCTTCTACTTCAGAAGGCTGTGGTCAACTCTGGGTTCCAATTTGCTAAAAAGAACAAACAACAACTCCAAAGGCCGTGTAAAGGATCAAACACAATAGTTCATGAAAGACAAAGGTTGCTTATACATACGGAATGACAAGAGGAAAATTATAGGGGTTTAGGTAAGAGATATGTAACTCCCATATCAGTAAGAAAAAAAAAAAACCCAACCTACTTCCCATCCTGCTTTTCACAGTACCTCTAGTGTTTCTTTTTGGATACTCTCACAAGAAACACAATAAACAGTAGGCTAAAACCTGTTGGTTTCTAACGTGCTAGTTTTGACACTGTTGGAAGAGAAACTGTGAGAATCATGGCTTCTTACAATTATTTTAAGTGAAGTGGATGGCTACACACTCAATTTTAGAGTCATTTAAGCCCAAGCCAGAACATGTCCTATTATTTAGGTAATAGCATATAGTTTTTTAGCTAAGGACTATGTTTTAAGGAATGACCCCAGAACCTACATTTAAAGCAGAATAAAAAAATGCTTTAATGTAGAACTTTATTTCTTGACTTTTAAACTCTAACATTTTATTAAGTCAAGAGGATTTTAAAATGCAATCCCTTAGCTACTTCCTCTCTGTTTTAAGAGAAACAGTTAAAGAGGGTGAAAAAACCCCACCAATCAACCCCCTCACCCTTAAAGCACACCAAGGCTTCAGAACTTTGTCTTGAGAAACAAATAATAACTGCATGCAAATCCCTCTAGCCAGAAATCACCAAAAGAACTGTACTTGACTAGACAACAGTTCTATCACATGTATGAGCAATGCCCAGCTCCATTCACAGGACACATGCTAGAAGCCCCATCTGCTGTCAACCTTCTGAATTCCTCAGTGGGGGGAATTACTTCTCCTACACTGCACGATTTGCAGAAGCCTGTCCTTAGCTTCTCTTGCCACTGTAGAGGTGGGCAACCTGAGGTTGGCTAATTAAAATAAGGAATTTGGCTAACGGGATTATCCATATGGCCTAGGTGGTATCTTCAGTCAGGAAAAAATCCTGAGCATTGAACTCTATTGAATTTGAAATCAACACCAAGAGCTTCTGCTCCAGACCCTGGCAGCTTTTGCAGCTGCCCACTCTGCTGGAAGAACATCTTGAATCTTTCCTCAGCTGTTCAGACCTCAAACTGCAGAGCATTCTCACTTTGACTTTGCAAAAAACACAGCTGGTAAAGCAGCATCTTGCTAAACAGACCCACTCTAAGAAGCTCAGCTTAGGAGAGCTTATGGCTTACTCAAACTCATTAACACTCTGGACTGGGTTTTCAGATGAATGCACAGATACAGTATTTCAAATGGAAATTAAAATAAACAACACTGCCAGTGCAGAATTTATCAACTTTAACAGTGCTCTCTCCCAAATAGCTTTTTTGGTCATTATAGATAAAACTTCTGTAAGTGTGCATATGAACAAATAACTAAAGAGCATTAGTAATCAACAGTGCTGCTTTCTAACCATCAAATTTAATGTCAGATACTTGCAAGGTACCACATTTACTGCTTTTCCTGAAGTTTAAGCCAAAAAGGGATAAAACCTGCAGATAAAGTTATTGTAAAAGTCACGAAAAAACAGAACAGAAAAAACAAGAAGTTAAAATATTGCTTGGGTTCTACTCTGACTGTTTCCAATTCCACCATGACATTTTTTTCCACCGCTTTCTTGTAATCAAACTTGCATTTAAAGCTCTCAATCATTTACTCACACTGCAAAAGGATATATAAAATGAGATTAGAGAACAGAAATATTTAAACTTCAAAAATATACACTGAACTGGAAAAACTGGAAGTGAAAACCACAAATAGTATAGCAGTTATGATGAAATGGTATGTAAAACCAGGTAAGTATCTCTATCTAGGGATAGAGATACATCAGTCCCAGCTTTTACACTTAATGCAGAACTTGACAAAGGACAGGCAGAACTTGGATAGCTGATACAAATATTTCAGGGCAAAGAGTAATTTTATACAGCTCGTCAGCAATGTCCTCTGCCATAGGCAAGCCACAGTTCTGCATGGCATCACAAGTGAATTAATTTAGCATCCAGTTCCTGCAGATCCACTCTTGACTTGCAGCTCCTGTGTGTGGCAGAAATGGAGATGGAGAAGCAGCCCCAAAAACACTTCCCAGTACAAGGAACTCTGAGGGACAGGGAAACTTATTAGCACAACATTTTCATACTGCTTCCATGGGTTCCCTCAAAAAAAAATACAGAATGAGCAGCAGAAGCATTTAATGCATCCTAGGGTCTAGGAGAATCCCACAGAAATTCCGTACCCAGACGTGGGAGCCAAAGCTGAGAAAAGCTAATTAAAGTACTAGGTGAAACCTTAAAATTTTAATTAGAAAAGATAGCTTTCTCTTTATTTTTCACCTTCGATTCCGCTGTAAGTATGAGGAAATCCTCTCTTTTTTCCTCCAATCTAATTGTGGTTTTACAATGTGTCTTTAGGCATGGACAAAAACTCTGCAAAAACTGCAGTTACTATAGTGATTTTAATTACACATAATCTGAAAACTCCCAAACATGCTATTCTAAGGGTTTTACTGGGGAAAAAACCCCTAATCTGTAAAATAAAACCTAATTTCTGAAAGCTAGTAATTTTGTTCTATTACTATCACAGGGAACACCAAGTGACATTCAACAGCAGATTTTTTACACATCACTAAAATGCAAATGATTATAATTGTGGCCAAATTACCAAAAATGAAAATGAGCTATGCAGAAACAAGAACACAAACCCATTATGATCACTTTGTGTCAGTCTCCAGCCATACGGTATGTTTGATATGCCACTTGGAATACAGCCCCCAAATGGCAAATTGTGGGGTGTCTACCAATTCTGCCAGAACAGTCTTATTGCCTCTGCCACTGATGCTAGTCAGCCTAAAATACTGCCCTATTCTACCTGATTTACACAGAGAGTAATATATTCTGTATTTACTTCAACCACGTCGAACATTTTAACACCTCTAAAATATGAAGTTTATCATTTTAATAGGTAAAGACCAAAAAACTTCCAACTGAATTTTCACCTTCCCACTGTAACAAGCACTTGTTAACACTAGCTGCCTGGGTTATTCCTTGGAAAAAATAAAATCTGCATCCAGTTACTTGTTAATAAAGACAAAGATTTCCATAAAACATAAAATATCTTGTAGAATATCCTAGAAAGGAACACTATAGCTTAGAAAGTGCTGCACCATTTGGAGATTTTTTTTTCTTTTTTTTTTTTTCTTGCAGGGTGAAGAACAAGATAGGCATGAAACACATCAAGAAGAATCCTGGCGGTGAAAACCCAGAGACATCTGCTTCAGTCACATATGTCTCGCTGACTAAAATCAGAAGCAAAAGCTGACAGACCTCATCAACACTGACTTTTTTGTTTTGCTGGTACTGCTCGGCTGGTTGTTGGGGCAAGGGATTTAGCAGCTAAACAAAAAGACTGTATCCAGCAACCTATTTATGACTGTATTAATACTGCGCTCACACTGCTTGAGCAACAGAGCTGTGCAAAACAGCACAGACTCTCAGTGCCTAAGAGAGACACACACAGTTTGCAGTTCAAAATCATTAGGCAGGAATAGCATCTATACTGGAAGTCATTCAGACCTGTTCAAGGTATAAACCCCTTTCTCTTCCCACAACTCTGCTCACTGCGCTCTTTATTTCCAGGACTCCAGTACAGCACACGTAAAGCCATTACTAACAGCCTTTTTCTGGTTGTGAGCAGTTTCTCCATAAAGAAGAGCTCTACAGAAAAAAAGGAGCAAGAAAATCTACAGTAATGCACTGATCAAACCAAAAATGACAGTACCAAACATTAACGCAGAACGAATCTGTCGTTTTGCACAGCTTCAACGTGACCTGACCAGGTTAACAAAGGTAAAAGTGCAAGACAGAAGAACTGCAGACAGAGCTGAACAGGTAGACTGATCAGCCAGTTAAAATGCATTGTTAATGTATTTGTTGTCCTCTGTATTACGATCTACGAGATCCTCAGAGCTGTGGTCTCTGTTAAAACCTGCAGGCATGTAATTTGTGCTGTAGCTTTGATAGCTTAAGCTCTGGACCATGACATGAAAGAACTGAATTCTCCTACTGTAATTCACAGTCCTGGAGAATAACCAAGTTATTTTTTCTTCTTGAATCCTTTTCAAGGCACTGAGTTCTACTGATGAGAAAGCACAGTATAAAACCTGCTTCTGTAAGAAACTGTCCACCCACATGAATTTTGCTCGGTTTGTGAGATGGGCAAGAAACTGGCTCAGAGCTCACACTTAGAGATCTGCTGATCAATGGTCTGTACTCAGGCTGGCAGCCTGCCACAAGTGGGAATCCCCAGGGATGGACACTGGGCCTCAGACGTTCAGCATCACCAAAACAATCTGGATGATCAGATTAAGAGCACTGTCACCAGGTTTGCTGATGACACCACACTGGTGGTGAGGTGCACGTGTCAGAAGGGAAAGCCATCTCACAGACCAGGACAGGCTGGAACACTGAGCTGGCAAGAAGAGTGTGGAGTTTAACAGAGACAAGTGCAAGGTCCTGCAGCAGTGACGACACCAAAGAGCCTGGCGCAGGCTGGGATCCCTTGCTGAGGGGGGCCTGGCAGTCCTGGTGCACAACAAGCTGAACAGGCGTCAGCAGTGAAGCTGCTGCAGCAATGAAGGCAAATCAGATGCTGGGATGCACCCACAGGGGCACCACTAGCATAGATGAGGGATGTGACCATCCCAAACTACCAAGAGCTTGTCAGACCACACCTGGAGTACTCCTGTGACCAGCTGCGGTCTCCACAGTTCAAAAAAAGACACAGAGAGAGAGCGGAGAGCATCCAAAGGAGGGCCATGAAGATGATGGAGAACCTGTCCTACGAGGAGAGGCTGAAGGACTTCAGTATTTTATTCCCTGGAGAAGGCTCCAGGGGACCTCATCGCAGTACGTAAAGAGTGGCTGCAAAGAGGATGGAGGCTCCACAAGGAGCCACATGGAGAGGACAACTTGTACCAGGGGAAGTTTCATCTTGATATAACAAAGAAATATTTTACACTAAGAACGACCAATGTCTGCCCACATATACACAAATACAGATAATTCTAACTGAAACAGCCAGATAAATATCCCACTCTAATTGCTGGCAGAGTCTTGCTGTTTTGGCATAAACTTGAGTCACAATTCATTGCAGATACTGCCTTTAACAGACTGTAAACAATGGGCTAAAACTTCACCACCAATTTTTGTAAATGCCTAAAACAGTAGAAAAATATACCAAAAACCACCAGTATTTAAGTTGCAATGACAGATCTTAAAAAAACCAAAAACAAAAAACCTGTTGACTAGGGAAAGCATCTAGTGTAACATTAAGGTTAGTTTCAAGAGTTATTATTTATATTTAAAGTTCTCATTTACTGGCTCTTTATAAGCTTAAAATGAAGAAGTAGAGTTTACCACGGAAAGTTTACTCTAGGCAGGCAAACACTGGAATACATATTCATCAGTATTTCTTCCTCCCTGGCACTCTTACACCAGAAACTCCCATGAGACTCAAAATCAACTAATTGTAACTACCTTGTTCTTCTGTTGTCTCACTTATTTTTCTTCGTCATTACCAAGGCAACATTTTTCCTGCATTTTCTAGCTCCAGTCTTTCAGAGATCTTAGGTCCAACCTTTAAGCATATCAAGGCCTCTCAATCTGTTAGCAGACGAACAGGTGTCCACTCAAATTAATGACTATGTCAGGATCTTGTTCAGTAATTCAAACACATGTTGAAAGCTGACAAACTCCAGCAGTTTAGTTTTAAAAACTACTGACTTTACTACTTCAAACACTTAAATAGGTAAGATTTCAGCAGTGTACTTTATTAGCTGCCTGTTTACAATTTAGTAAGTTATAGTTATATTAAAAATGGTTCTAAAAATAACATCTATGGAAAGAAACCATTAAAAAGGAAAAACTGGATGGATGTTTTTTCATGGAGCTACTATAATCAATGGTCCAATTGCCACTTTCTCACTGTAGGGCAATTTTCACTCCAGTCAGCAATGGTATTTCACTGATGTAAAAAGACTTCTGCATAGCCTTCAAAGTCTGCATAAAAACAGTTTCCTGGAAACTTTCTAAAATACATAGAACACATTTATTCTTTGCTGAGAAAGCCAAGTACTGGTATGGGCATCTCAAGTCTGGATAGTGTTTAATGAACATTTTGCAAAAAATTATCTTCTGAACTGGGCTGAACACTTAACTTCTTGACCACCAGACCTCTGAGACTAGAAAGAGGAACCTTCTACACAGATCGGATGCCAAGGAAATCATCAAAGTTTCCTTAGTAAAACCATTTGAGAACCCAAACCATTGGTTTGAACGGTGCTCTGGGATCCAAAGAGTGGGAATTTTCTCCCTGGTTCTCCATTTGGAAAGGAGAGCATCCACACATATACAGAATTCCATATATACAATACTTCATTGTTTCAAATCAATTCCATCTGTGCTACTTAAGACACTATTAGTTCAACATTACTACTGCAGTTAAACTGGTTTTGCTATCAGAGCTGAATTTTCTGAAGTTATTCCCAAAACATGCTGCAATCTGACAACATGACTGTCGGTCTCAGTGCTGATTATTTAATAGCACAAAGGATTTGTTTATGTTTCACAGGAGGCTGAAAGGCCACAGAAATGTATTTCAAGAATATTATGTTTAGCCAATCATTTTTCAGATAAAATTGCAAATGTTACATTTAATTTCTAATTGTTGTTAAGTGTAAACAGCAAGAAATTAGGTACATTAAAATGGCATATTTCAGAAGAAAAAGAAACAAATCCCCAAATTAGGCATTATTTTGGATATGCATATGGCATCATGGAAAACTGTTATTTCAGAAAAGAACATTTTAGAGATTGTCTTTGCAAGCAACATGTTTGTTGTTGTAAACAAACAGTGCAACTCTAGAGAAGCTGTTTAATGGCCAAATAAAACTCTCTAAACAGAGAACAGAGGAGCACCTAAAAAACAACATATTCTAAAAAATTATACAAATATACTAAATAATTACATTTCTATGCACAAAGATCTAGGAATACACTACTGTGAAGCAGTTAGACTTATGAGGTTTTTTTCTTCCTTTTATTTCATTAAAATGAGTTGTTAAAAGAGGTTTTAACTTTTTTTAAACTAAGTTTTTCAAAAGGGGATACTCTTGTCATTATAGTCAAGCAGGCACTTTGATAGTTTGTTTTACTGGCCCACAAACTACAATAGCACATCTCTAGTAATATCCATCAGATGCAGAAAAATAGGCAACTTGGATTTCCTCAAGCCACCCAGGGATGATGCAATGCTGTATTTCAGTGGACAAGAGCACAAAGGCACAGGTACAAATACTGCCTTATAAACCAAACTCTCATTCACCTAACTACCAGCACAGTGGCAACTGCAACACTAATGTACAAAGGCAGTACAGTAAGGCCTTCAAAAGAGGTGGTGCATCTAATCAAGACTTATTCTTATTGCTCCAGTTATTCCTGAAGAGTCACTGAGGCTACATCTACCATCCATTCAGACAGCCCTGTGTGAAACAGTCTTCGATGTACACAGTATTTGGAACAGGGCAACTGCTGCATGCAGGGAAATTGGGTTTTGTTTGAAGAACAGTCGAAAGGAAATGTATTTCAAAATTAAAACACTGAAAAACAGTTTTTGTTGCATCTTTCTGCCCTTATTTTAAAAACACGAAACTCTAAAAAATGGAACTTGAAGACAGGTACATCCTAAAAAAAATCCAATTGTTATTTGTAGTGTTGCATCTATCACTATTAGAAAAGCCATTTTATCTCCTCTTTTTATCCTCAAACCTAGATGAAATTTGAAAATCCTGAAGTTCAAATGAAGTGCTGGGGAGAGAAAAGCAGATAAAAAAAGAGTACAAGAAGCAGTGGAGGATGATCTACATCAGCTGAAGTAGTGGTATTTCAATCTGTCTGTACCACAGCAAAAGTGTTATTGCGTACAGTGTATGCAATACATCTCATCCCTGTATGTTATGCAAGCAATGAAAAACGCAAAGATCTCATTTTTATGTATTAGTTACATTTTTCTGCCCTAACCTTAATACCTCTACCACTCTCATTAAGTGCTTTGAATAAAACTAAAGTTAAAACTCCCATGCAGTTCCAGAAGACGAGAATACAAAGTAGTATTGCTAATAACACCAAGGTCACGGTTTCAGTTCCTGTATGGGCCATTCACTTACAAACTGAACTCCACAACCTCTGTGGGCCCCTAACAACTCAGAATATTCTGTGAAGTCAGAAGCAGTTCTTCACTGTATTCTTAGCAATGCTGGACAGCAACAGGGTGTGAGTTAAACTGTTGTTAACTGGAATGTTCCTTTATTTTACAAGGCAACACAAAATGGCAAAACCATGTTTTCTGGAAAGCTAAGGGCTAGCTAAGAAAAACATTTGTAACTTGTCAAGCTACAACCTGAAGTGTCTCCTAAGAACTGCTATATGGATAAATAAAAGCGAGATCATGGACATGTGTAAGTGATTCCTGTATGCATTAAAAACTTTTCCACAAATAGTTGCCTCACAATTGTCACAGCACTGAAGAAAGCTGGCAGGTTAAAAAAAAAAAACAAACCAAAAAGCACCTGTTGTTCAAAAGGAAGAATACTCAGAAGTGTTGCTGTCACTTGATTAATTCAATGAAAATTTTTAACCAAGCATAACTCAATACCATTCGTCAAATCTGACTGCGAAGTGATGTTATTACCTCAGAGCGTATATGCTGGAGAGACTACATGTAGTGACAGAAACACTCTCATAGTCACTGCTGGAGATGGAGCTGAGGGGAGAATCACGTAAGCCATCCTGAGAACTGAAAAAACATATGGAAACAAAATGAACTGCTGAAGCGAGCAAAGGCAAAAACAGAGCATTGCGATAAGTCATGGCTTGTCAAGGGTTATAGAGAAATAAGAATAAACCGGCAGTTGCATTTTTTGCCCTTCAGAAAATGATACAAACCTATTCTGTTTTTTCCACAAAAAGACAGGCAATTCATCAAAGTCAGTGGGCACAGATCTTATAACAATCTTCAATTTAATTCATGCCATACAGTTAAAATATTCAGGAAATAACTGAGAATCTTACATTTTCATTGGAGATAGAAGGAATAGCATGCCCATGCTGCTAAGTGTGGTATAACCTTAAACTGAAGACATAACAAAACTGAAAGTTCATAAAGTCATCTTGGGTTTCAGGCCAAGGCACAGTAATCCATACACTTCAAAAACCTCTGAATATTGTGACAAGTTTGACCTACGTTTGCTCCCCATTGGAAGGAAAAGAAAGCTTGTGAGAAAGCAGAAAGCTGACACTTTGGTGATGGAGTTAAAGATAATACACCTGCCCTTAAGTTTGCTCAGTCCCTGTAAGTGCCTTATATGTACCTCAAATTTTGTGCTTTGAACCAACAAATATTCAAGAAGGAGCAAACCACTGACACCTCGTTAGCGGAAATCCACTCACTACTAAGTAAAAGGACACGACTAATTTAGATGAATGGTACACAACTTGTCTCTGGCATCTCTGGACTAATGAAAAGCCTCTAAATAACACATCATTTTGAATCTTATATTATCAACATAAACTAGGATTAGAGGATTAAAAACAGTTTCATAAGAACTATAAAACTATCTTGTGAAGACCAGTTTCTTGTCTGAGTAACAATTTACTGCTCAGCTACTGGAAATTCCACAAGCTGAAAAAAATTAAATTATATGAGATAAGAAAATATGTAATCTTGAGCAGAGATATCAAAGCTGTATTGGCTCTAGGCAGTGCAGAGGATTCATTCAAGCCAGCTGAACTCAAACGTTCAGTCAACAGAAATCTTTGGACAATGCAAAGAGAAACCAAAGAAACATCTCCAGTTAAAAGAGAGGTAGTTATATAGGTCAGGGTTATTTTATCTTACTTCTCCACAATTATTAGTAGATTTTTTAATGTTCTTTCGCTTTTTAGACATATGCAAACCAGTTATGTTCCAAACTCTTTCCTTCTACCAAATTTACTATTACAGCTATTTTTTCAGCTAGAAGTCTGGAAGAATGCTTAAGGGGAATTCTTCAAAGCAGTGTACGGAAGGTATGTGCTTTAATCCCACTAAGAAATAATAGGATTTGTTTGCATACCTCCCACTAATCACTCGGAAAATGTACCCCTTCATGTTTCTCATTTCTGACTGCCAATTTGAAAATAAATCCCAAGTGTACCATGCTTTAGTTGAAAGGAGAGACTTCACAACCGGAAAATAATTTTATCAGACTTGAACAAAAATCTATTTAACTTTCATTCGTTTTATGTAATTTCCCTTGCTAATTCTGCTCATTATGAAGAGATATATGCATTTAAACAAAGGCTTACTCCTTTATAGCTCATCACCTTTACCCATACAATCTTACAATATGGTCATGCTACTAAAAAGTAATTTTACTATCTGTTTTACAGCAGCTACATGATATTAAAAAAATCATTAGTACACAATTTCACACCATGATTAGGCAGGTGTGGTGGCGTGCTCGCCCCCTTTTTCTTTTTAAGCAAAAGCCAGAAATGGCAGCCTGGATGTCTGTAGCCAAGCTGGGCTTTGGGGAGACAGGTAACACCACAGTAGCCAAGGGCCATAAATCTTGCACAGCAGCTGAGGGCTACCTGAGCACACACCAACCAAAGTACAGTGGGTATGCAAATATGACTATAAGTCACTCAGCCCAAAACCAGTGGACAGTCCAGGGCCTGTTGAGCTCTCCTGTGTGGCAGCAAGCTGCATGCCAGGATCTCCCCTAGAGCAGGGATGCCTCTCATGATTACTCCTCAAGGCTGAGCAGATCCTTATCACATCAGATACTGAGTAAGTGAATTGGGAATAAGCGTGCTGAGATGTTGAAATATTAGCTAAGTGATAAAAAGATTGACTGCACATACATAAATAACCCTTTAGACATAAACCATTGATCACACCTGGGACTAAGTCCGGATCCAGCTGCAGCCACACTCCTCTCTGAACCTCCTGACTCAGTTAAAGGGTCTCCCTGGCAGCTTTGTCTGACTCTGCTCTCTATGCACTAAATACTGAAGTGTACCTTGCCATCGAACCTCGTTAAACTGCTCTCACATTTACCATCGAATTTTGTTAACTCGTTGTCTTACAGCAAATACATCATTGCTTCTCTCTTGTGAGTGAAGCACATCACTCTGTTGTTCAGAATAAACTAATCTTTGAATAGCAGAACCAGGAAACAAGAACAAGTAGCAAACTCAGCATCCTCTTTTATGCTCTCTCACCTCCCCAGCATTTCCAGATTTTTCCAGTGTAACAATCCTGCCATCTGATTTGGGCAGTAATAATTTTTTCTGAAAGATGTCAGGTTTGCTGTCTTTCAGTGCCTTCTTTGAAGTTCTGCCTGATATATTTGAAGTCAAATCAAAATATCTGTTACCAGTATTTAAGAACTTAAATTCAATTTTCTTAGGTTCTAGTTTTCTACTTTTTTGTTTTGTTTTAAAGAATTTAAGATTTTAAGCTCTTACACAGAGCCCAAAGGGTTTTGGTTTTTCCAAGAACTCAAAAGTTCTTGGAAATTTTTCCTAAGAACTCAAAAGTTCTCACACATTTTTTGGGAGTTAAATGCTCTAGGTTAAAATACAAACCAAACCGACCACCATCCTAAAGTACCACCTCTCTGCTAAGAGCAGATACTATTTATTGCCAAAGTTGTCCCAAGACATGAAATCACCTTCTATCATCAGCTAACTATGTGGAATGGACAGTCGGAGAAAGAAGGTGAAACAATAAAGGACCTTAATGGTAAGTAAAGCCAATGAGCATAATGAACATAATGGCCCACAACCAGCTGGCATTATCAACTATCTCAATGCTATCTCGATTTTCATCTTCACAGATGTCCTCTGAACAGCTAATAAGCCTCACCTCATCTCTTCTCCATGCTTCTTTGCCTCTCATTTCCATCTTCTCTCACACCATACCAGTTCCTATCAGCACAACTCCTCACCAGGTCCATCATCTCATCCGTTTTTAAGCCTTGTCTTAACACTGCCATTCTAAACTGCTTTATAAATGCCTTCATTTTTCACTTCTCCATTTTTCTCTTGGGGCACAAACCTTACCATGCTGAACAATCTGCTGATTTCAGGATTAGATATCCATCCAGTCAGTCATCATTTGGCAATGCAAACTGCTTGAACACACTTGACACAAACAACGCTCCCAGGCATTAATTTGTTGAAATAAACTATGTGTAGCTTAGGCAATTACAACATGTAAACATTTTTCTCATTCCTGCGTATCCATATAGATTGAATTATTGTACCGGAAACAGTATTTATTATTTACGATGTTTATTACTGGTTCATATTCAGGCTGTAACTCGTCACATAAGAAGTTCTGTGTTTATTTAGTCCCAAGAAATGGGAATCCAATAATGGTAACTCTGTTTTATACTAAGTGTTATACTAACTAGCTTTTAAAAAAACCCAGCAAAACAAAACAAAAAACCACAAACAACAAATAAAAAAGACTCCTAATATACTCACTGCTTTCCCTCTCAGTACATGCAGACTCAAAATAACTGTAGACTTTCCTTCTTATCAACATCTGCCTGAAGATCCTCTCTGCTTTTCTAAGGTGCTGGTAGATCCTGAGGTGAACTGACCTGTTATTCGCATCTCAAGATTCCCATTATCGGCTGACGATGGCTCAGCACACACACTCATTAACACAAGAGAAAATCTGTGTATAAAGCCACATTCTGCAGCTGAGAGCTGCTAACCCTTCCTTCCCACATCAGCCCACAGGCGACCTGCGCTTCACCACGTCAGGCTCATTTGCAATAATGTTGTGTTGGATTGGGATTCATAGGACTGCTTAAACTGAGTAAGGTGGCAAAAGTTTCTTTCATTTGTAGGTCTCAAACGCCTACAGTGCTGTTTTAAAAATTACATTCTAGCACTGGATAAAACCACTATCCATGCTCATCAAAACACAGTTCTTCAGCACTTCTGATAAAATTACAGAATAAAGATTTGAGGACACGGAGCAAAGTGACACAGGGTGATATGGCTGTCTCTTTTCATGGAATACTGGCAGACTGAGCCAATGAACCATTTATTCAAAGCTGTTGGCCACTTTTTGTAACTATTTTAAGAAAAAAACAAACTGAAAGCCACCTTTATTTTATCCAAGCTTTTTTCTACTGGAATGTGTTTCTAGCCTGTTACATTTAATTAAGCCTCTGTTTCAGGGGACGGTTTCTTCATTAATGCTACTAATTGAATACAATTACATTTCATATTACAATAGTTAATTGGCACAAGTATTGTTTGACTAGCTCACTACACGAGGGAAGACTCAAAAACTTCGTGTGTCACACCAAATCCACTCAAAAATTATATTTTAAAAGTTTTTTACCTGTTATTTTAGGAATCCCTACATTGAAAGCTAATACGGTTCACTGTTGCTTTAACTGGTATTTGGACCTAGTAAAAGGGAAGCTGCTATAAAACAGTGACACTTTCTATTTGCACACTGAAGCTTCATAACAGCAGTCATGTTATAGGATACTGCACAAAATCAGTATTCAAGGTAAAACACTGCCACTTCAAATCTGAGACTTCGATTGTTAAAAAGAAGGGGAGGAGGGACTGAAAAAATTAATTTATACTGAATCTGAATTTGGCTAGTTACACAAAGACAAGAAACAGAATACTGGAAGGGGAACAAAGAACTTCAATCAACAGCCAGATAAACGATCACTTAAGGGAAGTTTTGCAGTTCAAAGAAAGGCTGATATTTGATTCCCAATCAACTACTATTTGCTTTTTGCTGATGAGAATTTTTCTTTCCCCTGAACAGCTAGTTAAAAGACTAATCAGTACAAGACAACAAACAGACATTTTTGTTTACATAAACTTGCACAGCTGTCCAACCATTTTTTATGGAAAAGGCAACATTTTCATGTAAAAATATACACAATTTTCTTAAATCTTACTGTGATGGGAATATTACAGAAAAGCATAAAGTTAAGACATTTAATCAAGTTAATTTGCATTTCAATGTCAATTAATCTAGTTTTGATAACGGAGAAAATCAGACAAGCTAGAAAGGTACTTCGTGTGAATTTGGTTTTGTTTTTTTTTAGTGAATGTTAGCCATCCCCAAAATACAAATGGCTCTTTTCCATGCATTTATAAAGGTGGAATGACTTATCTTAAAGTTGCCGTACTGAAAATGTGCACACATCACATGTTGCTAAGGAGTGAACAAAATAAAGTACAGGCCAAAAAAATCAAAATTAGAAACCAACTGTCTGAAACAGGTGTTCATCTTTCTACAGAGTTATTCTAATACGCTGAGGAAATAAAAAATTTAATATATTAGAATATAGACTATTGTAATATATAAATATTGTGCAATACATACAATTTAAGATCAAAGAATTGCAAGACTAAGAAATGAGACAACTTGAATACCAAGCTAAAGAATAAATTATTCCTCTTATTCTAGAATTCCAATATAGATCAACAAATAGCAAAACATGCTTTTCCAAGGACACCTCATTCCTCCTCCTTACACTGAAAAGCATATGGCAAAATATTCTATTTTTTTAGCCCCCTCAAGTAAATGCAAACAGCGCCAGCATCCAACAGCCGATGGACACAGCTAGAGCTTGCAGGAAGGGCAAAGGTAAGAAATTCTCCTCACTACCGACTGCAGCTCCTTTTGCCAATTGCCAAGTGCAATGCAAAAGGCTTTATCAAGAATACATTCAAACAGATCAAGGAAAATGCAAAAAAAAATTCGTAAAACTTAAGCTAGACATTTTAAATAGACCTTCTGTGGAAAAGCGAGAAACTATGCTTAATAATCCCTTTTTTTATACCAGAACAGTTTTGAGGTCAGTATGTTGATAAACAAACATGCAACAGAACCAGGTATTTAAGACTAAAACATGAAAACACCAGTGTTGTATGACAATATCAAACAAGTTGTCAAACTTCATAAAACATTAGCAGGTTTACAAGGACTCCTCAACTCCGGAAAGAACAGAATGACAAATATTTACATAACACATAAAAAAATTATCTTCCCTCTTTGTAATTTTCTTTCTTCTGTGAAAGAGCAGGCAGAATTTTATGTTTAAATGGACATGTTAAAAAAACTCGGTATAGTTTGCTTCCATTTGAGAAACAAGGAATACTAGATACAGATTTACGGCTTGGTTTTGATGTTAACTTATGTCCTTTTTTACCTCAAAACACCAAATGGTGCTTTGTCAGTTTTATCATCTTCTGTTCTATTCTTACATGGCTTTCCCGCTTTAACAGTTTGTTTTGCTACATGACAGCCTGCCTTTATCACCTTGTCCCTTCAGCAGATCAGACGCTGCATCTTTGCTAGTGCTTTTCTCTTATTTGCGTCTCATTAACGCTGCTGCCCAACACTCTCGTGCTGTTGGTGTTTCATATCCTTGAGATACAAGCAAATAACAGACAGACATAACATCAGCTATGACTTAAAAAGCAAAGTAGTACAGACCTGTCAATAGCCAGTGATGGCCTTTGTGACCGAGTGATTCCATCAGCGGACAAGGGACAAGGGAAGGGCTATGGGGTGTCATTTAGCTGCATTTCTCTAAAGCCTTTGACACAGTCCCCCAGAACATCCTTCTACGTAAACTGGAGAGAGATGGATTCAATGCATGGACTGTTAGAGGGATAAGAAATTAGCTGGACAGTCAGATCCAGAGGGCAGTGGTCAATGGCTCAGATCCTGATGGACATCAGTGACAAGTGGTGTCCCTCAAGGGTCCGTAATGGGACCAGAATTACTTAATATCTTCATTAATAACACGGAGGAAGGAATCANGATGATCAGAGGGATGGAGCACCTCTCCTATGAGGAAAGGCTGAGAGAATTGGGATTGTTCAGCCCGGACAAGAGAAGGCTTCAGAGTGACCTAACTGTGGCCTTCCAGTACCAGAAGAGAGCCTACAAGGAATATGGAGAGGGACTTTTTACAAGAGCAGGTAGTGAGAGGACAAGGAGGAAAGGCTTCAAACTGAAGGAGGGTAGGTTTAGATTAGACAGAAAGAAATTCTTAACTGTGAGAGTGGTAAGGCCCTGGCATAGGTTATCCAGAGAATTTGTGAATATCCCATCCCTGGAAGTGTCCAAGGCCAAGCTGGATGGGGCTTTGAGCAACCTGGTCTAGTGGGAGGTGTCCCTGCCCATGGCAGGGGGTTGGAACGAGATGATCTTTAAGGTCCCTTCCAACTCAAACCATTCTATAATTCTATGAAATCTTTAGTAGAAGAGTGTTTAATCTGTATTTTAAACTCCACTGAATTTTGAGGGTAGACAGAGAAGCCTGAAATACCAGCTATTTCAGATACAAGGATTATTATGCCAAACCCATCCGTATCACAGAGATTACACCTATAATGTCATATTGTGTAGTAAGACGACTGACTTACTAAAACGAACAGTTTGTGTCACAACATACACATTTGAAAGCTGCTTTATTCAGAAAAAGGAAAGAAAATTTTCTTCTACTTGGTGACTTACAGTAACTAGAAAGTAAATACATTTATCAAGTTGATGAATGAGCCTACCCTGCAGCTATTCCATGTGTATGAGATTGCTTATTGTTCTAGCTAATGGGTCCATCATTCTGAAAATAATCTACTGTCTCCAACATTTCCCCTATGGTTAGGTTGGCATTCACAAGCATGTAATAGGGAACAGTCACAGAAGCCTAATGTGATCTTTCAATTTAAAAATACCATCAAAAAGCAGTGATTAGTCATTGCCTAGGCAGCATGAGTAAGGAAAGGTCTACAAAATTCTGTTTTGTAACTGAATTATCTCTTTTGCTGATAATATGACTAGTGATTCAGAGGCAAGACCCAAATCTATACATATATATAAGGAAAAAATAGGATCTATCCATATATAAATTTGTAATCTAGTTCTCAGTAGAACCCCAGCATCTCCATCTTTCACAGAATATACCGAAGGAGTTGATACTAGAATGCTTTCAAATAAAGCAGCAACAATCTAGTAACAAAATACCTCCATCCCTACTGCTCTACTGCTGCAAATGTGGAATACTTGCCAATTAATAACAGATGTATTGAAGTCTCAATAATGAATACAGCTAATTAGAAGTAATCAACAAAGTAACTGCGTAAGAGGCTATATTGAAAACAGACAAATCCCACTAACTTGTTAACAAAATATTCAAAAACATTCACCCAAGAGTTTTAGAACTCAAGAATGAATGAGATGAATTATTAAGCTCTCTTTTAAAACTTCCTTGATGCCTGGAGTCTAAAGGTGGCAATTCCAAAAAATAAAAAGGACTCCATGGGGATTCAAACAGCACTAGCTCTGTGAGCCTGATGATCATACCAAGCAACTTAAAACGTATCAAAAGCTAAAGTCAGTATACAACAATATGAAGGTCTGTCTGGGAAGAAGTAATGTGACTTCTGCAGAGGGAATCTCCTGGGAGCTCTGTGAAGGAGTCAAGAAGCTTGTGAAGAATGGTGATTCATCTGTCAAGCCTCTAGATTTCCAAACATGTTCTGTCAAAATACCTAAAGGCTTTTAAGAAAACTAAGGAGCTACAGCATAATAGGGAAGGGCCCAAAAAGGATAGATAATGCTTAATCACAAACTGGTAGAAGCTGTTAAACAATCACTTCTCAGAAGGGTGGGATGACATGGCTGAGGTTCTTCAGCACCCTGGGAGCTTTGTTTTTGTGTATGATCTGCAAAAACAGGGAGAGCAATGAGCTCTGAAAGGTTACTACCAATGCAAAATTATTCATGGTAATAACCAGAACAGACTGAACAACTGCCCAGGATCTTAAAGTCTGAGTAACAGGTAATAAATGACAAGACCTAACTGGTAAACACATGGAGAACAATTTTAGCATCAGATACAGAATGACAACCTCTAAGATCACATGCAGCATCTTGGGGCTTTAGCAGACAACTTCAAAAAGAACCTCAGCACTTAGCAAAAATTCCAAGTCAAATACTGGGAACCATTGAAAAACAACAGAAAACAATTATGCCACTGTGCACATCCACAGTTTGCTCATATCTTGAGTAAGTGCAGTTCTGATTCACTTCTTGCTAAGAGGAAATCGTATAATTGAAAATTGTTTAGGGCAAGAGATAAGGTATGATCAAAGGTACGGACAATTTGTGGACAACTTCTGATCAAGTAGGCTCTGACTTTTTCAATCTGAAAAAGTAACCACAGTGACAAAACGTGACTTAGGTCTACAAAATCACAACAGGCAGGAGAGGCCAGACAGGAATCAGGAGCAAACAAAAGCAAACGGGAAGCCAGACTTACAGAACTCTCTGTAAAAGGACGATTCTCAGATAAAGCTTTTAAACAATATTAACAGAGGCTGGACAAGTCAGTGGAGAAGTTATTACATTCACAAAATATAGGAAGCTGAAATAGTAGCTTACAGATATATATAATCTTATTATATTTTTCAGACCTGTTCTCAAAAATTTCATTTAATACCCTACCCAAGGCAAACACTGGTAGACAAATAGTGTGAATTCTGTATAATTTATGAGGAAACTAATTAAACACAGTGATTACTTTTAAACAGTATTCCACTTGAAGTGTTGCAAATCACAGAATGTCAAAGAGATTTGTGAATTATATCTTAAAATGAAGTCCATTTAGAAACCCTGTTGTAAGGCCTTGAATATGATCATACTTGCAAGCCTAAGATAGCAAATAGTCAGAACAATGAGAAAGATACGTCAAGTTTTGTGCATGCTAAGTTGTATTTAACCTGTAAAAGGAATTAGGTCTAAGCCAAAGAACTCATGATTCTATTTCCACTACCAGTAAAATATTTCATAATTCAATTTGTACACTTATTTCTGTAGCTTTTATATTGTGGTTATGCTTTGTGGTTCAAGCTACCTCCACCGTGTTATCCTGAACTCTATGAACGTAACAAAATGAGAGATCCTGCATCACACCCACAAAGAAAGCCAGCTGTCACAGAAATACAGAAAACAAAGGTAACTCATCTCTAATGTCTTCCCTCTTGCTTCATGATATTAATACTTCAGGGAAACTGAGGACTCACTACAAAACAGGTCATCCTCTAAGCAGTAAATCAAAATGAAGTCAGGTATTCTACTGATCTGTGTGAGAGCCCTAGTGTCTAATCCAAGTTGAGCTGAAGCATGGCATTTTCTTTATTACAAGTATTATGATATCTCCCCATTATCAAGTTCCTTATTGTCATTAAATATGCAGAACCTTAATCCATGACCTCTATTCTTCTCTCAACTTTGGCTGAAATGGTCCAATAGGCTTAAAAGCCACTTCTGCACTTCATTAAGCTCCCCCAGCACACACGCATTCACAGATGCACTTGTGCCCACAGGCAACATGGTCACATCAACCCCTTTCTCTCAAATGAAACCAAGGTAAAATGTGTTTAGATCACAATTTAATCCCATGCACTGATGCAGAAGTTAACTTTTTAGTATTTGCCAGACACACTTTTCCTGTAAAACAGCAGAGTACAATGGAAGTAATGACCCAGGTACCATTTAGCAGCAATGCCCTCTTGGAAACATTAGGCAGGTAATGTAACATTGATTTCAATGATATAGAGACACTGGACGATTAAAATTCAGATGATCTCCCAATCTTTTGCAGAAAAGCTGACGTCCAATAAAAAGCTATCTGCATTAAAAAATATATATGGATAAATTCCTTAATCCTGCAACACTCTACTGTCCTTAACAATCAACATTAGCAATACACCAATCAATGCAGTATGAAGACACAGGAATTTATGTACATGCAAAATACTACCAAGACATCAAATTCCTCTTACCTTGAACTAGATCTTGACTTTACATCTTCCTTTGCTGTCCTTTCACTACTAGCATCTTCATTGTAGTCCATTTTTTTATCACACAGTTGTTTTCTCTTCTCCCACTTCTTCTGCTGATTTGAGATGCTTTCTGCTTCTCCTTGGGAGTCACTTTCTGCTCCTACCTGTGAACCTGAGGAATGTGCCAGGCACTTAGAGGAGACTGGCAGTTTCTGCTCTTCACTGCCAAAGTCTCTTTCTGCTAACAAAGCAGAAGTTTCAGGTTTTAATGTTTCCTGCTCAGGGACTGAATTGTCCAAGTTATCTACATGGTCCATTTCCTTAGACTTTACTAATGTGTATGAAGCATTTACAACACCTCCTGCAGAATGTTTAGTCTTTAAACCTTCAACACCGTCCTCCCTGCTGTCTTCACAGCTGCCACAACACACACAGGAATTAATTAGACAGTTTGTGGCAGCTATACTGAGTTTATGAGATTCATCCTCCTCCTCATTTGCTAATGGATTAGCAGATCCAGGAACACAACTAATAGCTGCTTCTGGGGATTCTGAGCTAGAAGGAGATTTAGGATTGAATATTACAGTAGCAGA
The DNA here is from genome assembly GCA_013397755.1 of Cnemophilus loriae. NCBI lineage: Eukaryota > Metazoa > Chordata > Aves > Passeriformes > Corvidae > Cnemophilus > Cnemophilus loriae. The sequence continues at coordinate 1,384 of VZTF01009189.1, read as the reverse complement.
TATTTTCATTCCCCCTGTCCTGTGAGCTATCACTTCCGCCGTTTCTGCGTCATCAGCATACGCATCCCAGCCATTGAGGTATAACTGTGAGTCTGGACCTTCTAGACAGCTGCATGAATTTGGAACTGAAATGCCAGACATCTGTTTTCCATCTTCAACATTGTTATTATTGCTTAAGTCACTTTCGGCATCCTTCAAAAGCAAAGTTTCCTCTGTCTGATGGCCATTCTCATAAAGCAAAGCATCTCTGTATTGCAGGTTCTGCTTGGAATCGTGGCAAGGATTATTCACCCAAGCAAAAGTATCACTTACTGAATCCAACCCAGCCAGAGCTTCTCCTGCTCCATCTAGGTCATCCATAAAAAACACTCTGTCCTCTTCATCAGTTAAGTTGTCAAGATGGTGTCTTGTTGGTGAAGCTTCTGTGCTAGAACTATTTCTTAGGCTAGGTCTGTGAGCTGGAGACTGACAGATGCTTGGAGGGGAAAGCAGAGAAGACATTTCATCTCCGACTCTGTGTACCATCCTGTTCAGCTGCTCCAGCTCCTGCTCGTCATACTGCATGGAACAAGCCAGCTCAGCCTCTGTGTTCTCAGCTTTTGCTGAAAGTTCCTTAGGAGGCAAAGTCGCAGTTATGCCTGGTGCAATGACAGAGGGTACTTCAGGATCTGCTCTGACAGGAAAATCTACATCTTGAGAGATGCACAGGTTACGTTCCAGTGTGTGCAGTTCATCCTCGGTCAGGGTCTGAAGGAGATCCCTGAAAATGAAGAAATACACACATCACTTGTCATTTATAATCATGAGGTATTGATGCTACAGATTTTAAAAAAGCTTTTACTGTTAGTGCAGAAATCCAGAACTTGAGGGCACAGAGTACTCTAGACTGTGTGCATTTGGCATTCATATCCAGAGCTTGTGACTACTGAAGCCTGAATTTGAGATTACTCATGCAAATAGAGGGTATAAAATTATATACATGCTTGCAGTGAAACCTCAAAATAAACCAAAACAAACACAAAAAAGGAACTTCTCCCCTCCCCATCACTTACAGTGAAAATGTCATGCACAATTAGATTTATCATTTTACTTTTTTAATTAAAAAATTTGACTTTGATTAGCAAGCCAATTTTGTATCCTTCAAGTTGATTCAGAAAATTATTCTGCAAAAGAGTACTGCAGAAGTTACACAGCATTATACTGTCAGATAAAAGAATTCAATAAAACAGTAATATTGCTTATGCAACACTAGTATCTGGAAGCCCGATCACTGAAACGGAGATTGGAAGTTGGCTCTCTCCTGCCTCAAATGCTGAACTCAGTGTTCTGGTTTTGACTAGCATAAACTTAATTTTCTTCATAGAATCTGCTATGGGGCCGTGTT
>VZTF01009188.1:1127006-1308085 GCA_013397755.1 Cnemophilus loriae | reverse complement strand
CTTACATTGTAACCTAGGACATAGTCATTGCCTTTTATTAATACTTGTGCTCTTTCATGTTGAAAGATGGATGTTTAAATAAAATGAAATGCCTGTACATGCCTTGGTCATCCAAACAAACTGTTCGTTTTTCAGGAGATGATGTGTATTGGTCTTATTGAGATCTGTGCTGGCTTAAGATATCTTGGTATCTTAACCTTAATTATTCAGACTGTTTATATGGATTGAGGAACAGATCCAACACTGATCTCTGTGATTTGAGGTATGTGATGTGTGTTGGAAATTCTTCATAGCTTGGTTGCCCAATATAGATACAGGATTTGGATTTTAGCTTAATGTGTTTTCTGTGGAGTTCTGTGCTTTGAGCTCACATAATGTGAGATTTAATGTGGCTAATGCCTCTTCTGCTCTCCCAGCTTTTTGACAAATAAGGCTATTTGTAATTTAATATGTGCGCATTTGAACTTTGATTATCTGTTCAAAGATCAGTGGTCTAGAGTTCTTCAGAAAAGATGTTTTGTCTGTTTTCTTTCCTATGTATTTCTTCTCAGTCTATGTGTATAGAAGTATGTAGACTACAGGGATTTTGTAGACAAAGCTCCAGGACACAAAGACTTGCTTTCCAGTAAAGTTCAGACTAAATTAAATTAAACAAATATAAATTCAACAAATGTTCGTGGGTTGGAAGGAACTGTCAAGATCATCTGCTTCCAACCCCTCTGCAATGGCAGGGACGATTAGCTAAGAATTAGCCCTGAGGCCATAACATTAGTATTTATAGGTTTAAAGTAAGATGCTCTAAACAAGTTCTCCTAGGTACAAGCCATCTAAATAGCACAATTACTTTAATTCAAAACCGAGAGAATGCTTCCTGGAAGAATGTATTTTTAAACTCACAGCAGTAAGTACTTGAGGGATTAATACTAAAGTTTAGCATGATGAAATTACCTCAGTATCTTACATATTTTAACTTATAACTAAAATAACAATTATCTAGTTCAGTAGTTTAAGGTGACCCTAATTCTCTCACTAATTACTGCAGCCTTTTGGTACCTTTTCTACACTTGGGAGCAAATTTTTGCAACTAGTAAGTCTTATGTGCTGTATAAGTTCAGCAGAGATTGGCTTATGTCTGTTTTTGCATCTAAATTATTGATGATCGTGGTATATTTATTTATGCTTCTACTGTTACATATTTTGTTATGTTACCATAATCCCAGTAGAAATGCAATTAAAGGAAAAGTGTTGCCTTTTTATTTTAATATAGCATATAAAAATCCTGTCTAATGAATTAAAATACATATGCTGATTTTCTGTGGAGTTAGGTAAAATTTATGTCTCTCAAAACTTCAGCTCTAGGACAAAAGGAAGACAAGTATCAATTAATTTGATGGTTAATCTCCCTTTATAAATATAAAAAGTTAGTCATTACTTTTTAGTGCTATTTTAATCAAATAAATCATGTCTTTGTTTTGCTGTAAGTTAAATGACATTTAATAAAGTTTAGAGAAAGTGAGTCAGAATAGAACAAGTATTGATAGAAAAGTTACAACTGGAAAAGAAAGACTCCTTCCTGTTTCAGGAAGCTTTTTTGTGTAACAGCTGGTTTAGTGCCAAACTAAATCAAACTTAAACAAATGAAAAGCCACCTAAGAAGAAGGTGAGATTACAAATTTAACTTGTAACAATACTATCAAGGTCTGAATTGTTTTCATCCTTTAGGAAGTGTTTTAATTTTTTTTTTAACTTGTCAACTCCTACCTTGTTTTTCTTTGTACGTATCTGGGTCTGACTGTGGAGGGACACCCAGGGAGTGCTCGGGCATGACCCTGACAACATCTAATTACTGCTGCAGGCCTTTTTTACTGCTGATTTTTTGCTGTTTGCATTGTAGAAGTGAACCCAGATACAATTCTATGTAAATGGGTGGTATTTTTTTAAAGCTAATGGTAAATATGATGTATTTTGCCTTTCAGGGAATGATATTGTATCATAAGAATCAGTGTTCCAGTTTTCAGCTTTGTGTCTTGTGAGGGTGATGGTTCATTTTGTGTTTCAAGGTAATTTCAGTGCTTTCTGAAGGGAAGGTATTGCATCTCTGAGGGCCGAAGTTTTTTTCTGTAAGTAGAGAAGAGACAGCAGGCTCACCAGCCTGGATTTCTCCCTTGCAGAGCAGTTCTCTGGTTGGTCTTCAGTTTGCAGTATCTGCTTTAACAGTATTTGATAAAAGGGTGTCTGAGGTAGCATAATGGGTTTCTGCAGTGTCGCTCTCTTGGGACTTCTGATACTCTTTTTCGTGGCTGTGGAGTGGAGAACAGCTCTTTGGCTGGCATTCTCTTATCTTCTCTTGCGCCCTGTTTCCCCTGGAGAACTGTCCCGGTTTGGGACAAATTTGGAAAAAAACTTCCAGAGGAGGTCTCTTCTAAAGGGCCAAGTTCTAGCAGCCCCTCCTCCACTCTAGGTTCGGGAGAAAATCTCCTCGGAGAAAAAGTGGAAAAAACTGTTTATTTAACAAGCAAAGTATTCACAAGCATGAAAAATGAATAATAGGAAACAATAAACTTCTCTCGCTCTGAAAAGATGGTAAAAGCAGAGAACAGAGTCCTCCCGTGGCTCAGAGTCCTTCCGTGGGTGCGTCCCAGCTCTCTCTCCGGAGCTCGGGGTCCGGCGTCCAGGCCGCAGGGCAGCTCGGGCCCCGGTGGGCCACACAGCGTGGGCTCCCCTGTGTTCACTCGGGTCTGTCAGTGCAGAGCCAGGCAGAGCTGAACAGCACAGTCCGAGAAACCCTTTTCCTAAGCTAACGAGGGGAAAAAAAAAACTTAAAAGCAAGAAGAAACAAAAACTCCCTGATCTGTGCGGCTGCACAGTCCAGCGAGAGGCATTCCGGGGGTGGAAGTGAGGTTTTTCTTCAAAACAAACTGCGCGCCGCCGCTTTTCTCCGCTTCTCCTTCCCTTGCTCCCGGATGTAGTTTAAAGGCACAGGGCCCATTCGTGGGTAAAAGAACAGATGATGGGGATATTAGACCATACACTCACCCCAGGACAAGCACCCAATTTAATTTGTCATTAAACCTTGATTAAAGGTATGGGTTTTGTACAGACACAATTCACCTACATGGTGGAAGTTGAGAATATCACATGATTTTCTTCCAAAACTAAGCTTCTGTGATTTCCATCTACTGGGCAGGTCATACTACTTCAACCACAATTTCATGTCTTCATGCAAATACTATATTCAGACTTTCCTTTCTCTTTGTTTTTTCTCTACAGGGGCTGTCATCAGTCATGAAGAACAATGGACTACTCAACATCACCTTTAAATATGACAGTAAGTTGAAAATCTGCACTGTATTCGCAGAAATGAAGGACTCGATCATGGTTGTCAATATATAGCTACATGTCTCTTAAAATAGCTCTAAGAATGGCCTAAGCTCTTCAATACTGATATAATTTTAAAATCTAGAAAATTTGTGTCTGCTAGGCCTGGCAGATCTCCTTCTGTGTTTCACTGATAATAAAACTATCTAACAATTTGTAGTGGTTTCTCTTTCAGGTTGGCCTACATCCTTTGCCCAGTAATTGACTGGAACATTATAGAAAATTATTTTATTCTGTGAAAAAATGTAGTCACTGAAAGGCTCAGTGCATAAGAAGACGTAGAAAAGCTTTACAGCTTTTCTCTGATGTGTAAATTTGGGTGAAAATGGCATAACATGTATCTCGAGGTAGAAAATGTGTAGTTTGCATTTGTATACAGGTAATATATTAAAAAAGTTGTCTTTGCAAGGGTTAATATTGAATATGTCTATTGAAGAATATTGCATAGCATCTCTTCATTTAGTTGAATCAGTGGAAACTTCTCATTAGCTGCAGTCTTCAAGGCCCAGGCCAGTGGAAAACTGCTGTCTACATGTAGAGTGCTGACAGATGGTTTCAGAGCTGTAGCAGATGAGTTTTGCAGCTAAACTGAGAACAAAGTAATCTCTGGCATAGTAACAGTGATAAACAGGTTGCAACAGTAATACTTCAGACCTCTTCAAACATCTGTTAAATGGCTGTATCTTATTGTTGGGGGTTATTTTAGATGTTTTCTCATCTTTCTCGTCTAGTTGTCAAAGTAGGACTGTTGGCTACATTAAGAATTTATCCTTATGTGGGCAGTTAGTGGCCATCATCAATATAAACTCCATGTACAGTCAAGACAAGGTCCTAATTTACAGCAGTAATGTTTGTTTTAATGCCAGTGCAAGTCATTGGTGTTTTTTCCTGCCTACCCAAAGAAATTACCTCAGATGCTGAATGTAGGTGAAGTTTCATCATTGAGAGCACACATCAGGAAACCTAACAATAGTGATCTGTTTCATTCTGATCATCCTTTTGCTCCTCTATTTTTATGTTAATTTCTGAATTTGCAGTCCTTCACTGTGAATTTTGTTTAATCTACTTTGATCTTAACACTTAAAATGAGCAAAATGTAAGTGTGTCAGATTGTACAAGACGTAAGTGGTCACTACAAAAGAGTATAATTTTTTTTTTGAATCTACATAAAGAAAACTAGGAAACAATACCAGTCAGAACAGAGATCCCCACATTTAGTTAAGACAATGAGTCTGTTTAAATCCCAGTATGTGACATGTTTTTTCCATTAATTCTGGCACCAGAAACTGTGTTTAACCAATGAGAAGTATTAATTCACAATTCTGCTGGCACTGTGTGCTTCCTGGACAAAGGAGTTATTTGAGTTCTGCAGGACTAGGAAAAGAGTTCGCTGATACGAAGACTAAAGAGCTCACATGCTATGCAAATACGTATTTACCTTTAATAAGCCAGCACAAAAGAGAATTTGACTTGCTGGCTGTGATTTAAAGGCTTTCATTTTGCCATACAGCAGCTCTAGCAAACTGTGTTTTATGATGCTAAATTAGTTGGTTAGATTATTTATTCAGATGAAAAAGAAATGTGTATTTTTTCGTATGTCACTTGTATTCAAGTAAAAGAAGTGGTTTCCTAAAAAGTGTGATTTTTCCATACTGTTTTCTTCCTAAGACCATTGTTCTTTAAAACTGTGAATCAGTGACTTGCAGTCAAACTTCAGGCGTTTGTGCTATATTCCATTTTGGCAAATTGTCATTTGACCATAAAATTCTAGTAACCAGGATCCAAAATCTTGGGCTCACTATTAATTAGATCCAGAGCTAGCAAAAACCAGTTACTTTAAACTTTCCATTGAAAGAGATCCTCTGTCCTCCTAAGAGGAAGTTCATGCTGTCACTGTGTTCGCTCATAGCAACCAAATTCTACAAACAGCAGAGTCAGTACCAACCGCCCAGCTTTTGTAAACGGCAGTGTTGTACAGACTGTTCTATTCTTATGTCTGTGACAGTTATATAAAAGACCCCTTGCCGTGGTTATTCCTAGTAAAAAGCCATTTTCTAAATCTCGTTTACAGTTAATAATTTTTCTTTCCTTGCTTTTAAGATCACACCTCTAAACTAAATTCGAATTTCCTGTACTGGCGTATCATAGCACTTGATTTTTCATGTTTCTTTTCTACAAGCTCTGTATAGATGAATATATAACATATAAATGATCTCAGTTTTTTTAAATTAATCATCAGTCAGTAATATACAATCTACTGATCAATTTCTTCTGGATTTTGTTGGTTTCACTTGTTCAGGAACAGAATGTATGTTTTTGCACAACCATCTTCATGTGTACTGTGCTTCAGAACTAGTGAATTCCCTGCCTGCTACTGCTCTTCCTGCCACAAAATATGAGCCTAAATATTGTAAAGCTGTAAAAGTAATAAAATTTGGGGTTGTTTTCTTGTTTTGGAAGTAAAAAGACATGGTAAAGTTCAACAACAAACTCAGGATTCTTTTGCTTATATTTTGTTTTCTTAATTAGAGCTAAGGCTGTGGAGCTGTAACTTTAGGGAATACACTGCATTTTGTGAGGATAACAAGACAAAACCAGTCCTGAGAGAATCTAGTGGCAGTTAAGTGGTCTGCAGGGATGTGCCTGCAGAATGGAAAGCAGAGGTGGATTTAGGCAGTCGCTTCTTTGTGGTCAGGATCAAGCAGTATCGTGGTTAAAAAGCACTTCTTGAGCAGTTCTCAAGCTTCACATAGTTTATTGTTCTCAGATGTGCCTGATCATTGACCAACATTCTCTTGCTTTGAGCACTGTACACGAACAAAATTAACGTCAGTCTTCATATTCTTTTGAACAACTACAAGGAAAAGTTGTTCTCTTTTGGGAGTCCCAGCACGTGATGTGGTACAGGTTACGTTGGTGGTATAAACAGGTATCTTCCTTGGCAGCCCTGTGAACTATGGGTTGGCAACCAGTGAAAGTGGTTATGCTCAATGATCTGTAAAGTTTTGTGGAGTTTTGTGTCTTGAGACAAAAACTTCATCTAGATTTGCTATATAGTACTTACAGAAAATAATGCACTGGTACTTTTACTTTGCTCAGTCTGGAGGACATGTTAGGGAATTTATGTCAGCTGGAATGTTTTTCTTAAAGTGTTTATTTGTCCGTATTTTTAGACTGCACTCCTTACCTGAATTCTGTGGGAAGGCACGTGATTGGAGATGTGCAGAACATCACTATCAGTCAATTTGCATGCCAGGAACAGGTGGCTGTGATGATACTTTGGACAGCAAATGCCATTGGTAAGTTCTAGAGGGAAATGGACTCATTGATTGTGGGTTTGGTAATAACTTCCTGCTCATGGGTATTAAGTCAAATAATTAAATTATGCTTGGAATCATTTCTGGAAACTGCCTAAGAAGAAAGGAATTCTTAACATCATTGCGAAGCTCTTATTTTTTCTGGCTTGCTTCAAAAACACCCTTGTAACTAGGATGTTCTCTGCAGCCATACACTGCTTTTTACTATCCCAGTTTATTGAATTCCAGCTCTTTAGAACTGTACGACTGTCCCTAGTTTTATTTTCTGCCCTAAGGCTTTGGTGCATTTCAGTGGCATTGATTGAGTTTAATTCCTGATACACTTAAAGGTTCTTTAAGATGCAGGTTGTCTTACAGGTGGAAAACATTATCTAATCACAGCTATACAAACTTTAATGTGTTTCCTTGCCAGGTCTGGTCATTAAGAGTATTCCTTAATTACTTCAATGTCACCTTGTTGCCCACTAGAACAGGAGTGTCCGAAATAGAGGATGTGCAGAAATCCATTTCCACTGAGAAACTTACTTCTGGGCTTTAAAAGAATGTGAGAATTCCACTGAATTCTGCAGAACTGTGCAGTTGAAAGCATTTGGTAATCTTCAGCTGCAGACTGCATAAATCAAACATCCATGGGAAACAAAGCCTGGTGTTGTTCCTTGTAATCACCAGAGGTTAATCCTTTGGGAAGTGTGAGGACAGAACTGCTGTTTGGACATCTCGGGTAACATGGGAACTGGACACTTCCTCTTTCAGGGCCTTCATGTAAGGACAAATAGTGCTTTTGTTCCACAGGATGCTAAGAACATGTTTGGCAATGCTTTACCTTCTACAAAATTATAAAACATTAATCAAAACACACAAACCCGTGAAAACTAGTGAACCAGAGGAAGTGGTGGAAAATGTGGAAATGATACATTTGAGATTTAATTTTTTGGGTTGGCAAGCCTAGCGTAAACTGAAATGAATCCATTTTGATTTATGTAGCATTTAGCTTACAAAAGCTGTGTCTATGTCGTTGATAAATATGTGTACTGCTTTTGAAGAGATGTAATTAGATGGAGTAGTGAGAGTTAAATACCTATGCAGTGCCTTTGATACCTGAGCCACAAAACTGTCACAGGGTAACACTGGCATTTTCCTGGGATATTCACATCACCGTGACTCAGTTTAGTCACGTCATGAAGTAATTCTGTGATGAGAACATTGTAAAGACACCGTGCTGAGATAAGCTGTGTTACAGTAACTTGAACAAAACGGGTGTAGTTCTGGTTGCAGTTATGAATAACTGGAAGAAGTATACATGCACTGGAATAAATTCCATTCCATTTAAGTCAAGTTTTCTGTTATCCCTTACTGTACTAGAACTAAAGAAGTTGTAACAATTGTTACCATTTTAATCTGGTAGTCTCAGGGATGATGGTAAAATATTATAAAGGCGTATTTTTATAATTTGCCAGCAAAATATGATATTTGATTGCCAACAATGGAAATGTGAAGTTACTATAAAGTATTTCTGAGGGTGAAGAAGGTACTGATAAGTTATATTGCAGTATATACTGATAACTTATATTTGGAAGCCCCAGATGAGGCATGGGCCCCTCTGTTCTAAGCGTTACAGAAGTATGTAGTAATTGTAGCCTTTGCCAAAGACTGAATTCTAGATAGGCAAGATAGAATGCGCAGAACTGACATACAACAGGTGTTAAATACAAAAATATTTCATCTGACTGGTAAGTTTTATTTTTAAATACAAATGAAATATATTCAAATTACATAAAGTACCACATTATGCATTTTGAAATATTAATCTTCAGTTTCAATGCCCTCCTGTTTGTAGGGATTGAATACCTGAAGGGATTTCGAGTAATACTTGAGGAGTTAAAATCAGAGGGAAGACAATGCCAGCAGATGGTATTAAAAGATCCAAAGCAGCTCAGCCCCAGTTTTAAACAAACAGTAAGTGCTTTGTTTCAAGAAAAGTTTCAGTGTTGTTTGACTGTGTGAGTAGTCTTGAAAGTGTTTATCATCCTAGAATGGTTCGGATCATTAAAGGTCATCCAGTTACCACCCCTCTGCCATGGGCAGGAACACCTCCCACTATTCCAGGTTGCTCCAAGCCCCATCCAGCCTGGCCTGGAACACTTGGAGGGATGGGGCAGCCACAGCTACTCTGGGCAACCTGTGCCAGGGCCTCGCTTCCTTCACACTGAAGAATTTCTTCCCAATATCTAATCTAACCCTACCTTCTTTCAGTTTGAAGCCATTCCCCCTTGTCCTATTGCTCCACGCACTTGTGAAAAAGTTGGTTGGTTCCCAAAAGTATTATTGGTGAAATTAATGATAGTTGTTGCTTTAGAGACAGATCTTGTCCCTTTTGATAGAAGCTTTCCTGAAGCTGGGAACTGTCATTTTGGTGACTCTGGAGTACAGATGCACGTCTGTAATAGTCTACATCCAACTATGTATTGAGATTCTTCATGTCAATTTGAAATAGAGGAGTAGATAAAGGATTCTTCATGTATTAATTTCAGCCTTTGATTGCAAAACTGTGGGCTTGTTTTGAAAAATACTATCAACTATAATAGTTGATTTTAAAATATATTGCAATCGTGTCTTTTTCCTAGGGAATGGAGTCCCAGCCCTTTGTAAATTTGAAGTTTGAAACAGATTACTTTGTAAAGGTTGTTCCTTTTCCTTCCATTAAAAATGAAAGTAATTATCACCCATTTTTCTTCCGAACTAGATGTAAGTATTGCATATAATATATTATTGCATATCATCTCTTCAGTGGGCCTCCCCTCCCCTTGACTTTTTGATTTTTCCTAGCAAAGGAATATAGTGGATGATGATGTTGGATGAGTCTGGGTTAAGTAGTTGCTGACATTGTCTTGGAAGGAAGACCTGGGTGTTAAGCAGAAAGAAGCTGCATGCCATAGATAAATCTGTGGTGTGTGATCATATGTGTTAGGCAGCAACCAGAAGAAAAGTCTCAGGTAGGCCTGAGATTATCTCAGGTTTGCCTAGAGCAGGATTGTTCCTGTGGTTCTCAGGATCATTTAACTCATGAAGATGGTTTGCTCCTCTCTGGACATAGTGGAGAAGGGCAGGTAGTTTTTTGCTTTTGAGATTACAGTTTAAAAACAGCTATCTAGAGGCAGATGTAGAGGAGGACATCTAAAATTAGATAGCAGCAGATCAAGTTGAATTTCTCAAAATTACTTAACAATTCTCATTGGAGATAGAGAGAAGAAACTTGAATAAGCTCCTCAGTGCTCACACAGTATGTTGAGAAACTGCAAGTACCTTTGGGGTGAACTGTTGATATTTGTCCTGCTAAGGGTTTTTTTTCCCTGTAAAACTTTCTTAAGGTATTTTCAAATCTGTCTGTTAACGCAGACTGCTGTACCATTGGTAGTAGTGCTCAGCATACTTACTTCTTCTGAGTAAATGTATTTAAGACTAGTTTTAACTTCCTCTCCTGATGTGCTGTCCCTGGTATTACCCCTTTTGTCTCACTAAGAAATGTGATATTTAAATTAATGAATCTCTATTTCTTATATAAAGATGAGAAGAGACTTGAAATCATAACAAAGAAGTTAAGTTTGCAAAATGTATTTAGTCCAGGCATTTTAGAGTCTGGGAAAGAAGTAGGGGTATTCAAAATGATGAACTCCCTATTTTTGCCCTTGTTCTTTTTCTGTTTAAATAGCATAGCAGTTTGATACTGTATAATTAATAATTTTTCTCTATATTTGTAGCATGTGAGTTACTGCTACAGCCAGAAAACCTTGTCTGCAAACCTTGTAAGTAAAATGTAATATTTTTATATATTAATCTTATGAAATAAGTTACTGTACTTGAAGAATCATTTTGCGATTCATGAATATCTTCTCTGACAGACTGGAAGCCAAGGAATGTGAATGTTACCCAGCAAGGTTTTAACATGCAAGTGTCCTTTGATCATGCACCCCACAACTTTGGGTTTAGGTACTACTTTCTTCACTACAAACTTAAGCATGAAGGGCCATTTAAGCAAAAGACCTGCAAACAGGTACGTGGCTGAGTTTTGCAGCTCTTGAAAGCACAAAACCTATTAACATGAGGTGTTCTAAGGTCTTATAGGAATTTTAAAAACTTCATATAAAATAGTACCAGTTTTAAAATTGTAAAACGAATTGGAACTATTTATGTAAATAAAAATTATGCTGTGATAGCACTCATCAGAAAAAAACAGTCTTGAGGACTCCATTGGACCTGGATAACACAAGTTAGTTCTGCAGGCAGAGGGTTGGATAATTGAATGGGCAAGCTTAGTTTTGCTGGTTTAAGGTGTGTAAATACAAGAGCGCACCTCCTATTTCTAAATCAATGTGAATTCTTTATTAGGTGTTGAAAGTGTGTGAATGGCTTGCAAAGTATTCTTTCTTTGATGTAGGAGCAGAACGCAGACACTACAAGTTGTGTTCTTCAGAACGTATCTCCAGGGGATTATATAATAGAGGTAATATTTCTAAATAGTCTTTTGTACAACACCTAAGTGAGTATGTTAATGGGAAAATGGAGTAAAACTAAAATATTTCAAATCACGCTGGTAGAATTGAACTTCAGGCATCCGTACTGAAGTAACTTGGGCAAGTAAGTTTTCTAGAATGTTCTTGACCTTTCCATAGCTTTTCTTCCCTGAGTGCACAGCACTTTCATCTGTGCCTTAAATTAAAGTTGTGGGCCTGCATAATTCCTGGACTTTGATTTTTATTTTTTTTAAGTGGAATTCTGTTTCTTGGTCAATTTTTATTGTACTAGTTTGTGCTGCTCTTCAGTTTTAACTACTTGAACAGTAACTTTCTTCACATTTGGTCATAAGAGCTGTTACAGTTATTTTACATATTGCAGAAAATAAATACAATTAATCTTTTACTTTTCCAAGCTGGTTGATGACACTAATACAACAAGGAAAACAATGCACTATGCGCTAAAACCAGGTATGAGTTCTGTTTTTTGAACAATATACTATATTTACTGTATTAATTTAGATTCAGATTTAATTATGTTGGAAACAAGTCTCTATTTGACCTTTCTGTTTGCCATAATCTAGACTATTGAGGTAATCGTGCTGTGATTTTTTGACCTAATGAAAAAAGAGTAGAGGTGCACACTTGAGCATACACGTGCATTTCTGTACATTTATATTTAGTGGAATTTAGATCAATCCATCATTGGAAATCTTTGTGGGAAAGTGGCTTTTGTTGTACATGTGGATATGAGGAATGATAACCTTAATTGCACATAACTAACAGTGCAATAGTGAGGAAATAGTGTAATGAAACTGTGGGAGCAGCCTAAACACATCACCTGTGTCCTTCAGCCCTGGTACCAAACTGAGTGGTCTGGAGAACCTGTCAGGTGAATGCTTCACATACCTATGGATCAGACCTGTTTTTGAGAAGCTAAATAGGGATTTCGGAGTGACTGTGGCCTCAAAACAGCCACAGATGGAGGCAGTGGGTAAAATGCACTGAATCCTAATGCACATTGCTAAGGGTGATCGCTGCAGGAAGGCAGTTCTTTCTAAGTGGCAAGTTCAGCACCTGGACCAGGTCCAAATGACCACTGCATATCTCATCAAAACTACACTTGACACTGGGTTGTTCTCCTGGGGCTGGTGTGAGTTCCAGCTCTTGCTGCTTGTGAGAGTCACTCTGATGCTGTGGCAGTGGGGCGACCACCATAAAAACTAATTCAAAATGGAGCAGAACATGATGTTTGAGCCTACTGTATCTTCGACAATTACCTGATAATAGAGTACTGCAGCAGTTTTGCATTCCCAGTGTGAAAATTTGTTTAGATAATTGTAATACGGCTTATTTGCATGTGGCTAATTCTGCTTTTTTCCAAGTGCACTCTCCGTGGGCTGGCCCGATCAGAGCCATTGCCATTACAGTCCCTTTGGTTGTCATCTCTGCATTTGCCACGCTTTTCACAGTGATGTGCCGCAAGAAACAGCAAGGTAAGAGGGTTTATTCAATCCAGAGTTCCATTTAAAGATGTGCTTTTGCAAACAAAACAGTCTTAATTGGTAGATTAACTCCAGAAATACCTTTATCTGAATAGCTTTCTTTTCTATTTCTCTGTCCTTCCTCCCCTCAGCTTTTTGTGTGTTGAAACTTGTAGCAAATTCTTAATCAGTGCTTGATGGTAATTGGTTGCCTGGACAGTATTGTTTCACAGATCAAGGCTTCACTGTAGAAAGGGGAGAAGAAAGCCAATATTGGAAACTATTTTTTATTTCGTGTTTCTTTTTATTTGAGAAAGTACTATGTGACCATGTAGATTACAAACAGATTTGAAAGTGGATATGTTTTACACATTCCCTTCTTTTACTTAGTGTCGTGGTTTGGCACTGGCCCAACGCCAGACACCCACGAGAGTCGCTCACTCACCCTCCTCTGCTACAGCTGGGCAGCGGAGAGGGAAAAAAAAATAACGATGGCTTCATGAGTGAGATAAGGACCAGGAGAAACACTTCAAGGGCAAAACAGGCTCAACTTAAGGTTGCAAAGTGAATGTTATTACTAACAGAATCAGAGGAGGATAATGAGAAGTAAAATAAGCCCTTAAAACACCTTTTTTCCCCCAGCCTCTCCCTCCTTCCCATCGACAGTGCAGGGAGACAGGGCATGGGAGTTTTTGGGTCACTTCATCATTGAGATTTTCATCTGCTGCTCAGGGAGAGGAGTCCTTCCCCAGTGAGAGCATGGGGTCCCTCCCACAGGAGACAGTTCTCTGCGAACTTCTCCAGCGTGGCTCCACTCTCACGAGCAGCAGTCCTACCACATGTGCAGCGTGAGTCCCTCCCACAGACAGACAGTCCTCCCAAAACTGCTGCAGCATGGGTCTCTCTTCCATGGGGTGCAGCCCTCCAAGGACAGGCTGCTCCAGCCTGGAAGCAAGGACCCTCTCACTCTCCACTGGGTCTTCCACTGGATCACAGCCTCCTCCAGGCAGCCACCTGCTCCAGCGTGAGCACCTCTCCCACGGGCTGAGAGTGGATCTCTGCCTCCCCCGTGGATCCCCACGGGCTGCGGGTGGATCTCTGCCTCCCCCGTGGATCCCCACGGGCTGCAGGGGCACAGCTGCTTCACCATGGTCTCACCATGGCCTGCAGAGGAATCTCAGCTCTGATGCCTGGAGCACCTCTTCCCCCTCCTTCTTCACTGACTTTGGTGTCTCCATGTTGTTTCCCTCATATGTTCTCACCTCCCCCTCTTCTCTAGCTGGAATTCAAACTGTGCCCCCACTTTGTTTTGATTTTCTTCTTAAATATGTTATCACAAAGGTGTTACCAGCCTCTCTCATTGGCCCAGCTTTGGCCAGCAGCATGTCCATCTTCAGAGCCATCAGGGACTGGCTCTGCTGGACATGGTGGGAAGCTTCCAGCAGCTTCCCACAGGAGCCAGCTTTGTGGCCCCGCCTGCTACCAAAAACCAGGCCATGCCAAACCAATACACTCAGAAATATCTAATTCATATTTATTTGAAATCAGAAGGAAAGTAAAGCCATGTGATGCCAATAAAATTCACAGTGCTGTCTGGGATACTATCTACAGCTACTATACCAGATTTGCTCGCTTTCCTGGAAGTTGCCTTTACCTTTCATTCTAAGCCATCTTCCTAAATTTACTCTAAGCCCTGCTTGCAGATGTTTTTCTAACTTAGATTCCATCCCTCCTTGCTGACTTTTTCTCTGTATCCAGGAGCTGGCAAGCAACATTTGATACATTTAAGTATATAAGATACATTAAAAATCTATTAGCTTTTTAAATAGAATTTAGAGAATCATGTGGTTTCGTGAATAATGGAAGAAGAGATTACTTCTCCAAACCTCACATATCTGTGTTATCCACCTGAATTTTGGCACTGAGATATACTGCAAGTGCAATATGCCAGCTGGGTTAAATCCTTTTACCTTCTGGTCTTCTGCAGCTATCCCTTTGTTCACAGCTAGCACAGTTCCAACAAAAAACCCAGACAAATCACTGAGTATTTGTCTGCAGAGAGAGTTGTTCCAGAATAGTTATTCCTGATGAATTGTTCTGAATTTAATCCCTAGATGGATATTTGTATTTTGAAATACTCATGCTTTATTCCAAATTAGTTTAATCAGGTGTAGAACTAGATTGAATTAGTCTGGCAGAAAGCCAGATTTCTATGTTCCAGCATAAAAGCATCTACACAAGGAAAGAAACACTAATGGCTATTTTGATTTAAATTAATCATATCTTAATTCAAATTAATGTCAAATTAATGTCCAAACATGGGTGTGTATATATACACTAGAGACATCCTGTATGGTATCCTAAAGGGGTCTGTGGACCTAGAGTTTAATATTCTTACCTGATTTATGTTTCGGTTTGGGGTTTTTTTAACAAGAGACTTTGTTAGACAGGAAACTCTTGAAGATGATACACTTTTTAGGCTTATAATATTTGAACAGAGATTTGAAGGCTGTTGAAGCTGGACAAAGGTGAAACAACCTCATTCTATTGATAAAATAAACCTTCCATGTGTTTTCTGAGTTGGACAGAAATAACTGCACGTTTAACTTTGAAAGTGTATTCCACATGTAGCAATTCTGGATAAATAGAGTGTGTGCAAATTTTCTTTTTCAGGATGGAGAGGAAAACCTTCATAAAAAAAAATTACTGTATGCATTAGTAAAGAACCTACAAAAGTAATAAAAACCCAAAACAAAATCAAGCTTTATAGTGTGAACTCTCTTTTCTCTTCCAATTTAGAAAATATATATTCCCATCTAGATGAGGAGAGCTCAGAATCTTCAGCATATGCTGCAGGTCTCCATGTGGAAAGACTTCGTCCCCGGCCAAAAGTATTCATCTGCTATTCCAGTAAAGATTGCCAGAAACACATTAATGTCATCCAGTGCTTTGCTTATTTTCTTCAGGACTTTTGTGGCTGTGAGGTAAACTCAACGTTTCATATGTAAACAATTTTTCCTTAATTGAAACAGCTCTCCCAAAATTCTGTGCTTCAAAAGTAGGTATTTCAATCCCTCCTTTCCACAGAGATAACTTTTATGTTTTTTTTAAATATTGGCTGTATAAATTTTCTCTGCTTGGGGAAATGAGCAGATCTTATCCAGGGTAAAAAAAAAACCCAAAACCACCAAAACAACCCAAACTAACAGAATAGTGCAAGATCATGATTCCAGGACTTTCATTCAGCCATGTTTAGCTTGCTTTGAATTAAGTGCTTTTTCTGTTCTGTGGGTTTTGCGTCTTTATAGTCAGCAGCCACAAAGAGGTATTGTTGTCTGCCTTATATACTTTGGTGTTCCTAAAGTATGTTTTGTATTGTAATTTAAAAGAAGTCGAATCTATCAAGACTTCTATTCATAGAGCAAAAACTGCTTTAGTAGGATTACTTGTTGACAGTATGTACTTACTAATTGATTTTTATTTTTTTATTTCCCTTCTGTTCCATTAATACTGTAAAATCAGCAACTCTTTTTTTCTTGTTTTTGTTTGAAAGCTATGAGAGAGACATTCAAATTGCTACTTGGAATGAGCAGGCTTAGGATTTCATGCTGCTGTCTAAAATAGAATCAATATGTGGCCAGTTTTTCATGTTTCAGCTGGAAAAAGGCAAGACAGTCGTTGGTCTCTTTGTGCTGCATTTTTCCTTCCACCCCCGGGATGTGAACAGGATGAGCTGGAGCTGAGTTTCATTATAGCAACTCTGCTCTCTGGTGACCAAACACAGAAACACAACTGAGGCCTCGTGTTCGGTGGGGATGGTCACAACTTTTTCATCTGTTTAAAATAGTTGAGGATAAAGTGCTTCATGAGTAACTTACTTGAAACCCGTTCTAGCGATGTACTTTAGCCCTGCTACACTGCTCCTCTTTGGAATAGTGTTGAGATGAGCTCTTACTGCTCTAACCATGGACTATATGGTCTCAGGCATCATTTAGAATTTATATGACAAAACACTGATAGCACCTACGTACAGAAGTAATATATGTTATTATTAAAGCCGTGGAGCTTAATATAAAAAGTAATGTTCAATGCATAACAGAAGAGTTGCACAAATATTTTTGGTATGGAATTGGAATGTTTTCTCATAAGGGATAAAATCAGTGGCATTTAATAGCCATTTAAAATAATAACTTGTCTATAATAAAAATACTTTCTCACAGATAGCAGGTCACACAGGATTTTGAAGAACAGAAACAAAACCAGACACAAAACTACCTGCATCTCCCAAGCAGCAGTAAAATGACCTCTCTTCCCCTTGCATAGGCTAGAGTTGTCTGTTTGGAAGGAAGTGACAAAGATCATCCAGTCCAAGTGACCAAGCATTTCAGGCAGGATCACTTTCTTCCTGTAGCCAACTGTGTGGCAGCAGTTTTCAGGAGTCCTTGTGTTCTGGGCATCCACCTGCTCTGTCTTCTGATGGGGCAAAGTTTTCCACTCTGCTGTGGATGATACAGCAGAGCATTGGTTTTGATGTGTGTCTATTATGCAAGTTTTTTTGCATTTATTTTTTTTTCTTATCCTACTACTCATTCTTCCTTTGAGATAAAGCATTGTGTCCCTCATCTTGGTGTACACAAGACTTTCAGATCATGTAGAATGGTCAGAAAGCTTGACAAAGTACAAAATAAAATAACTTGTAGGATCAAATTTTCAGTGCTTTCTCATCAGATAAAACTGCTGCTGTTTTGCATCCTAACTGGAAGGACTTGATATTATAGGCACTAATTAGGTTTCTATCTAGATATGAAAATTCTTGGCATCACACTTCATTAATATGCAAGGATGATAACTGAATATGGCTCTTAGGGGCACGGTTTAGTGGTAAACTTTGCAGTGCTGGGTGAATGGTTGGACTTGACCTTAAAGGTCTTTTACAATCGAAACAATTCTGTGATTCTGTTACTTCCATTACATTCAGCACACTATGGACCCAGACATACAATGGTAAATTGTTTGAGGCGAGCACAATTGTTTATTGTGGATTGATGATATAAAATTTGATTACATAAGTTAATTGTAATTTACTTGATCCAGACACATTTTCTATGTTTTTTTTATTCTCCAAGAAATATTGCTCTGTATCAAATCCATAGTGCTTTTTTTTAAGGAACTACTTGGGTTTATATACAGAAAAGTTAATATCAACCAGAATTTTTTTTTCTTTTCTAGGTGGCTTTAGATTTGTGGGAAGATCTAAAAACCTGTAAAGAAGATCAGAAGGAGTGGCTTATTAAAAAAATAAATGAGTCCCAGTTTATCATCATTGTATGTTCCAAAGGAATGAAATACTTTGTTGAAAAAAAGAACTGGAAGCACAGAGGAGTAACCAAAGATGCAGGAAAAGGAGAACTCTTTCTCTTTGCTGTGTTGACTGTTGCAGAGAAGCTTCGTCAGGCAAAGCAGAATTCAGCTGACCTCTGCAAGTTCATTGCAGTCTACTTTGATTACTCCTGTGAGGGAGACATCCCTGCTATTCTGGATCTAAGCACAAAATACAAACTCATGGACAATCTCCCCCAGCTCTATTCACACTTACACTCCAGAGATCTTAGTGTACAGGACTCAGAGGTGTTTCCTGTTAACATTAGTAAAAGGAATTATTTCAGAAGCAAATCTGGGAGGTCCCTTTATGTTGCTATTTGCAATATGCATCAGTTCATTGATCAGGAACCAGATTGGTTTGAGAAACAATTTATTCCCTTCCCTCCACCTTCTTTACACTACTCGGAGCCTGTTATGGAAAAATTTGATTCAGGCTTGGTTTTAAATGACTTGGTGAATAAACAGGTGATGGATGGTGATTTTTACCTGAAAACAGATATAAACATTTCAGTGGGGAATTCAGACTCTCACTGTATAATTCAGCATTTAAACCTTGGAGAAGATATAGAAACTCAGGACATTCAAGGTGGTGGCAGCTCTGTCCTTCAGCCGTTGTTACATGTTGTTAAAGCTTCAAATCTGAAAGACATGCCTCGAGATTCTGGAATCTATGATTCATCTGTTCCTTCATCTGAATTATCTTTACCTTTAATGGAAGGACTATTGACAGACCAAATGGAAACATCTTCCGTTACAGGAAGCGTTTCTTCATCATCAGGTTTAGGTAAGATACAGCAGTGTTTCAAAACTTACATTCAATTCCTCTGTGAGCATATTTCTGCCATCTTCAAATAGATAAGAAAATATGTGAGGAGCCATATAGAAGGCTGCAGAGAAAGGTAAGCATTGTATAAAGATGGTAAAACAGGTGCAGTAACTTTGTAAAAATGAATCTTTTCTAAACTTGTAGTGTGTGGAGGAAATCTTAGCTAGGTAAGATTTCACTAATATTCTGTTAATAAGTCACTGCTCATTAATTGACCTATTCTTGGAGAGATAGCTTCTTTCTTCCTTCCAGGGACTCCTTGGCAGCTGGGATTTCAGCTGACAGCTGCATGGTGTAATCAAGAGGGTGATATGGTGAAGTATTCTCTCAGACAGCCATAAATCTAAACCTGACATCCTATTTTGCTCCAGCACATACTGGATCCTTTAGGGATATCGTCTGTACTGTGGTCAACTCATGTTTCAGAATGACATCAGGCTTCTCACCAGATATGGGGCTGGAGAATGAACAAATGGGTTTCAGTGGGGGAATTTAAATGCTTGGAAGACACTCTCCAGAACAGATACCCAGCTTAGATGCCTCCAATTAGAAGCAGTAAATTTTGCCTCAGCCTATATAAAAAAACTGATCTGATCTTACTAGTTACAGGATATTGAACTGGCATCACAACTGCATCAGTTTGGAATGTTCCAGCAATTGTATTGACATGGTAAAACTGCTCTTTGCTGAGATTTTCCTTAAGCAGCTACTACAGGTGAATGTTGCATTTTGATGGTAGTATGCTGTTCTGCTTTCTGGAATGAGTGTTCGCAGTGAGTTAACTAGACTTTCCTCTTGGCTAAATGAATTTTTTATTGTTATTAAGATAATTCATAACTAATGTTTGATGCCAGAATTACCTTGGAGGAAGAGAATACAGATGCTGATTTACAGATATAGCACCTATATTTATCAGCTAGATTGTATATAGGACTAAATAGATAAAATTTGAAAAAAACTACAGGTGGAAAAAAATACAGATTTACTGATTTAATTAATTAATTAAGCCACAATTACTCTGTTTTCAAAATTAAAACTATATTTTTTAGTTTCCTACCATCTTCTAACTTAGCCTTTTCTCACATTTGTAGGAAAAATTACAGATTATCTCTGTAAAGGTTCTAGTGAAAATAGGATGCTCGTTTAAAATGTATGGCCTCCCTGTAAGAATGCTTTGCCAGTGTCCCCCTCCTGATTCAATTACTGAGCTGTCAGCTGGGTATCCCAGCTGCACGCAGGCACTGGAAGAAAGAGGCAGTCTTTCCAGTGATTAATTCTCAAGTCACATACCCTCTTGTTAACATGCTTCAGCTGTAGAGGTTAAATGTTAGACCTCTTGCTGGTAGAGTTGGATCTTAACACTGATGTTCCAATGTCTTAAGAAACCACAATAATTTCTGCCATTTTCCCATTTACTGTCCTCATCCAAAAGCACCACCCTGACTGACTCTCCCCCAAACCTCCCTCACCCAAACCACAGTCCTGATGAGGTACAGGGTACAAAGGAGACAGAATCTAGAACTGAGCATCATCTGCCTTTTAGAGTGCAACCCATTAAATTTCTTTAGTGTCCCAGACATACAAAACATTTATAGCACTAATATTTATATGCCTGATAATAAGAGGAGTAAGTAGAATTTTTAAACTTTTATTCTTGTTCTGAGAGATGGACATGTCCATTATTTCTCTGAATTCACACTATATTTCAGTTTTTTACTTATTTTCTGACCCATTACTTGGTCAGAACAGATGTGAATAGCTCTGACATTTAGCATCTCAAAGCAGATCTTTCCTTTTTTCCTTAAAGGACAGTTTGATATAATCTTTTGACTAAAAATCCTAAATCACATAATTTATAATCCTTTCTATCTTTCAGTGCAGTTCCTGTGCAGACTATTTATCTGTAAAGAAAAGATTCCCAAAGAGATCATCATATTTGGCATCCTCAATTGAAGCTCAAACCAGTTTAATTTTGAGGAAGTACCAACAACTAAACCTTTACGAGGTCCATTCACTAATAAGGTCTTCCCTAAGAAGTCCTGCCTGGGAAGAAAATTAGTATTGGTTCTCTAGATAAGGTTTTGCTAAGCGTGGTCATTCAGCCTTAGGACTGTATGACAAGATGGCACAGAGGATTTTCATAAGTTTTCTTTGCATTGTTTCTGAAGTGTTGACCGAGTACAAAATCACTGTTTCAATTAATGAACTTTTTTTTTTTTCCCTTTTATAGGGGAAGAAGAACCTCCTGTAATGACTGCTACAAAGTTCTTAGTCCCTGGAATATGTAAAGCAGAACTTCACTGCCACATCCACTCTGATGAACTGCAGGCAATTGCTCCTTTGTAATACATTACAACGTTGTTACGCATTGCCACTTTATCAACAGCCTCTGTTTGTGCTTTAACTACCACACTGTCTCAGCACTAAATCTACTTGAAGGAACAAACAGCCCCTGAAGAAGATCTGTTATTCCATTTCTTGTGGCCAGTAAACTTGAATCTGTTGGTCTTTTTATAAAAACTCTTTCATGATTTGAAAAATGTAGCATGAAAAAATAGAAGGGAATACATATAAAATTATTCCTGTTATAATTTGAATGTCATGATATTACACTGTTTGCAGGTGCCGTAATCAAAATTTACTATTTTTTGCTAGGAATAACTTTACAGCTGGACATAAAATAGCTTGGAACATTAAGCCTTAGTAAATTTTGTAGTTCAGCCTCTAGTTTTAAGTGCTGATGTACTTGATGGCAGGAGTGTTGTAGTGAAATTCTCTATCAGAAGAAATAATTTTCTTTTATAAATGTTTGAGCTCTGTTCCTCAGTCTCATTTTCCCAGATGTTAATGTGTCTCAGTATTTAATTTCAGTTCATGTCTCCCTCTTCTGCATTAATCTCCCATCTCTCCTACGCAGGCTGTCTGTGGTGACTCACAAACAGCACTGTACTGAGGCTGAAGCATCATTTTTATAATAGACAAAAATACAGGTCCTCCATATGCTGAGTGATACCATGGAAACAAAGTTTCCTATTTTCTTTCCGAAGGGCTAATATAAAGAATAAAGAGATGGGGGAAGGAAGACTACATTTTATATTGAAGATATTCTGGGTTCGTTCAGCCATGAGATGAGTATGCTTTACGGGAGGATCATATTATCTGTTGAGGACATGGTGCTATGAAACCACTTGGGGTAAAACAAGCCAAGAAAAGCAGTTAACAGGCAGGGATACTTTGTCTTGAGCCAAGCAGTAAACAGAAGCTAGTGAGTTATTTTGCAGTTTACACTACTTACCATCACTTAGTGATTAAGGTCATGTACTGTCACTAGTGTTATATTAAGGAAAAACGCAAAAACTACAATTGGCCATGTTTATCTGCTGACACAGAGCACGCATGTCCTGTTTCCTGCAGTGACCAGGTGGGTAAATCCTCAGCCAAAATGTCTCTCCTGTTTCCAAGGAGCAAATTCTCCGAAGTTAACACATCTATGTAACTGCAATTCCAGGCACTATTACAATAAGTATGGAAACAGCAAATACTAGAGGACACCTTACCAATGTACATTTGCTCATTCTCTTCATGGAGTAAAATTCTGTCTCATTTAACCTGTATTCACATTCCACTAGCAGGAGGCTACTTTAAGGAGAATTAAGGGAGAACTCAAATACCTCAGATAGTCTCTCAGTTTTAATAGATGAGAATTAGACATTGCTAACTGTTACATTTTATTATCCATTTTTATAGCATGAGATAGAACTATTAAGTGATAATTTTGGCTAACTGAGTAGCTGTAAAGCTCATGGGTTGTTTTCTTGGGTTGTTTTTGTTTTGGTTTGGGACTCTTTGCGTCAGTTTATATTTAATCATTTGAATTTCCAAACAAAAGACTCTTGAGATTGTTACCACAGATGGAGTAAGAAAGTGCTGTAACAATTATTTGTGTATAACCGTTGATGGCAGAACTCTGACATGCTTTGCAATTGTAATATGGAATTCTGTGATCATTTGGATGGATTTGTTGGATCTGGAGGGCCTTGTCCATTAACGAAATGTTCCTTATTCTCTCTGCTTTCTGAATTTCGAAGAACACTACCTGAAACTTCAAAACTTGCAATATCTAAATAAGTTTAGGTAATTTTACTCACATAGCGAATCCTCTGCACCTTTGATGATTCTTTTAAGGCTATGCCTTGGGCCTTTATTGAAGGCAAAATTCTCCATGTTTTCCCATTGCTTGAAGGTCACACTAGGCAGAATCATTTAGAGATAAATGCTCCTCCACTAAATCCAGCTATGAAGGATCTTGATTTTGTGCAGTTCTTGTTATTTTACTGGAGAAAGGGTTTGGATTGAATAGGACAAGGCAGAAAGGTGACACAGTTTGTGTGCTGAAGATCTGCTCTGCATAGAAATGCCAAAGCTTCACAACATGGGGAGGAGGAGGAGGAGGAGACAGCTTCTTAGCAGTGAGCTGGTGAAGGTAATGCTGCTTTCATCCATGGGAAGTCCCAGCTCACTTGCTCTTATTTAATGCTGGGCTAAAGATTGGGAAGATTTCCTTGTTCCATTTAATTCAGTGACAGAATTGGTATTATGAAATGAAATGAAGTTTTCATTTTGAGCTCTAAGAAAGCTGAGTGTTGAAAAGGGATGAAGGCAGTTGCACAAAGAATCGCTTGTCACTAATGGTTTTTTTTTAATTTGTTCAAAATTTGCTGTACAATCTTGCAAAACTTGTTAGTTAATTATGAAAAGTCTATGCAGATGCCAGTCAAATCTAGGGGTGGGAGGGAAGAAAAAATTCCTTTATTCCTTCTTAGCTTAAGGTGGAAGCAGCATATTGTATGTACTCAGAAGAAAGACAATATAATTAAGTGAAAATATAGATTAGGACAGCCCACATTTAAACTATACAAAATTAAGAGAAGTCATACTTAATCTAACTTAGTATAGTTTTTTTACAAAGCCACAGTTCTTAAAACAATTAGAAAGATACTGTGTATATTGAGATGCTGGAAGGACATAGTACTGAATTGCCAAGAATTCTTTATGTTGAGAATAGCAGCAAAAATCCTTGTAAAAATTATTTTTTTAAAGATATGTTAACACACATACTATAGGTTAGCTTACTACTGTTTTCAAGCATTAGTAAATTCTAAACATCATGTTAATGGTGAAAGGATCCCTTTAATTTGTGCTACACTCAAGTGTGTGGCCATTGGATGTTTTATACTGTATTTTCTGGGAGGGTGGAAAAAACATTGGAAAGCTGAAGTCTCAAGATGTGACAGCATGTTCAGCATTTTGAATGATGAGTATAGTTGTTGCCATAATTTGTACCTGTCCATGGACACATCAGCTGTTGAAAAAAAAATGCACCTGACATTTGCAGAAATAATTTTTATCATACTGTAATTTAGAAGTTAAGTACCAAAATAAAATATTTTTTTCAATTTCATTTATTGGGCTTTTCTTATACTATTAAAAAGAAATGACTTAAAAGTGCAATGGTTTTATCCTGCACGCTTCGAGTGCAGTTCCACACAACACACAAGCAGCCAGACCTGCTAACTGCTGTTCATGCCCTTCAGCTGGGAGGGAAGCAGCTGTTTTGATGAGTCTTTATTATAGTTGAGCAACTCTAAGAAATTTTAACTTCTAAAACTTCTGTATGGGATGGACTGGGTCTGATTTTATTTTTTAATAAAACTATGTTAATATGATTTTATGTAATTTTTTTCCTAGATCCTCCCTGAAGGTCTCCTAGCAGT
Source organism: Cnemophilus loriae (assembly GCA_013397755.1). Classification (NCBI taxonomy): domain Eukaryota; kingdom Metazoa; phylum Chordata; class Aves; order Passeriformes; family Corvidae; genus Cnemophilus; species Cnemophilus loriae. The sequence continues at coordinate 1,283,413 of VZTF01009188.1, read as the reverse complement.
ACATGGTTGTTCTGCATGCCAAGTGAAACCTATCCACATGCACAAAACTGTAATAACTTGGACTGGATTCATTTTGTCAAAGAGGATGTGATAAATACTTAAGATTTATATGTAGATTTTTTTCATCCAACTGATTTCAAAGCACTGTTCCAGTCAGTGAACCCTGCAAACTCATTTTAGGAGTAAGCCTTGAAACCACTCTGATTCCTTATGTTACTCGGGTATATGAAGGGAATCTAGTTATATAATGTTAGATATAATAATTTATAATACAATAGACTTAATAGTTATAATAGTAAAAATCCATGCAAGAAGAAATCAACATCTGGAGAATTTTCTTCATCAGGTAATAAAAAGACTTAAAGCTGTAACAGTCAGGGCCAATTTACAAAGATCCAGCTTTTTTCCAGATTCTCCTGGTAGGGTAACAGGCCTTGGCAATAGATGGCAGATTGAATTAGAGTGTGAGTGAGTGTATGGAATGCTGTCCTGTTGGGCTGCTGATTTAGTTGGAATTCTAACTATTTAGTTGCTACTGGTGTGCAAAAAGATCTGCTTGAGGAGAGGCAGTCTTGTTAATTATATGAGTCAGGTAGTTTGTTTCATGGCAGTCCATCAATTTAGCATTTTATCTCCACAGGGGAAGTGTGTATCTGTGGTTTCACGTAATTCTAAACTCTCTAACACATCTGCTCCCTGTGCAAATTCTGCATTACCCTTTAACTGTAGATCAACATCAAACTGCTCACAAAACTTGCTCTGAATTTTTGTAATAGCCAACCAGCTTTATGATGAGATTTTACTTAACCTAAAATACTTTGCTATTGATAATCATAATGCATTTTCCTAGGAACACAACATTTCTTCCATTTCTTCAATATTACATTTCTTAATAGCCCTAGAATCCTAGATTATACCAAAGGCTTGGGAAACTGATACAGTGTTTTTTTGCATTTTAAACGAAATTAACATTTAGAGGCTGTCTTTTATTGGAATATTGACTACTTCCAATAACTGCAAACCAGGAGTTCTTCATTACCTTTGACACTACAGTAAAAATACTGATCAAATCTAAAAACAGAAGTCACCTTCTTCATGGTTAAAAAAAAATTATTTCTAACCCGATTACAGAGGATTAAACTTGTCAAATTGGATGCCTTGCATAGTAAAAGGGAAAATTAAACACCTGGAGAATGGGCCTGTTTATTTCTTTTTTACATCATTACCAAACTAAACTGTGTTTAAAAAAAAAATGTTCCCAGAAGGATTTTACATTGAGGAAACCAGTGCTGGGAGTATTTTCAGGGCAGCCAGCTACTGTCTGGTAAAAATAATTTCCAGTGCAAGTTGCAGAACTATAATCATGATATAAAAGTGTTTTTTGGCAACATTCTTGAGGCCTTTCCAGAAGGCAGTGGCCACATCCTTTTTAGTAACACTTTATTTCTCAGGTGATTCAACCAATCTCAATGGGTCTGGTTATGAAATCAGGTACTAATAATGGGCATGAGGCATAGGTCAGACACATTTTTTTTTTCTTCATAAGTGCACAACTGGTCACATACAGGCCATGAGCAAGTGTTATTGTCCTCGTGTTACATGAGAACTGGGTAGGAACTAAAGAAGGTATAGGAAATAGATCACTTGGGAACAGAGGTGGGCTGGTGTGAGCTGAAGGCAGAACACAGGGTTTTATGTCTTAGTCTTGAGCCATAATGGTGATTCTTTGAGCAGTCTGTGACCAGTCAGTGCATTTGGTTAGAGATTATTGTTGCAGCTTTGGCGTTTTGCAATAACTTCTGTGATGGAGCCAGGGCACTGGTTCATGTCCCAGAGTTCTGTGGCACCACTGCAGCAACTCATCTGCTCATGGAGCATGGTGGGAAACAGAGTGGCACAGCAAGAACTGCAGGAGGCGGAAGAGGTAGATTTGGGGCAGGTATTAAGCAATGTTTTATTTCCTTTACAACACCCCACAGAGACCTCTGAAGTGTGAGGTACCTTGGGGCAGACTCTGCAGGGTCCTGTTTCAGCCCTATAGTGCTCCTTGGTACTATTCCTCTGGAAGTGCATTGCTTGATGAGAACCTGGTTTGCAAGAATGACTCCTTTATAATTTTGATGGAAATCTGGAGTGATTTCATTGCTGTCAGTTACATCATACTTATTTCAAAATAATTAGAAGTGAGAATAGAATTAGACCTACTTGTCTTTAGCAACGTCTAATAGAGGGGATGTTCCTGTAAAAGCCATGAGTCATCAACAGAAAGGAAACTGCTCTTTATTGTAGCTTTTGCAAACATGCCAAGGTGTGTTAGGTGTTAGGAAGGAAGTCACCATCTCTTTGCTGAACAGTTGGACAATGCTCAGCTACTGAGGGTGGAGTGGGAATACCAGTGACAGTGAATCAGGAAAACAGGGCAGGATTCGTGTTTCTGAACTTCCCCCTCTTTGCTTAGACTTCCTCCAAACCTGAGAAATACCACTACATTTATTTGGATATTCATGAATATATTGAATTGGCTTGCTAAATATTTTTTTTTTAAGTATAACAGTCAGATATCACTGTGTTTTAAGATAATGTTTTGGACTGAAGTAATAATACATTTAACAGTTGAATTTTATATTTTGCATACTAAAGAAAATTCCATGCTTGTTATGATTTTAAAATGCTGAACAAACAACAGTTACAAATTGCATTATATAATATATCATCTTTAAACCCAGGAAATACAAATTAGTAGTTACTGAAAAGTGTTCAGTCTCCCTGGACAATGCTTTTAGTTGATGTGTTTGAGCAGCTTCCACTTTGTTATATAATTATAAATGTTACATCAACAAATTGTTCATTCCCTGCGTGCATAAATAAGTGGAAATTTTGTGTACACATAAAATACTCTAAAAGTTAGAAGTCTCTAAACTGAGCATCTCTTCCCATTTCCTGAAAATAAATACCAAATGAAGCTTTAAAACAAGGGTCTGGAACTGCCACTTTCCATGACAGACATGGTAAGTCCTGGATACAAAATGGACTTGCACTTACAGCCTGTGCATCTCTGCTTTTGTAACAGGCACTGCCAAAGCAGGGGGTGGGATGTCTGTTTTCCACTTATCTTGAAAGTTTATTGAAGCTATGACAAAGGCTCAGTGTTTCAAGAACCAATCAGAAATCATCAGACTTCAGCAGCCTCACAGATTTCTCCATTCTGCTGATTACATCAATGCTGCTGGGAGCCCAGGTTTTGCCCATAACCTGGTGTTGCTTGAAACATAAATCCCTGACTTTGCCATAGGGCAAGAGAAGTGCCAGGTTTCCACACGCTTGTGTAATTTATGTGAATTGCTACTTTAAGAGCAGAAAAAAACTCCAGCTGTAAACTACTGTGTAAAACTACTATGGCATCTTGATGGCTATTATCCAGTTGAATTGTCCCTAGTTTAAAAATAATTCACCTTAAGAACCAAATATGATTTTAATTCCAGAATGTTTTCATACAGTGCGGAGTTTAGAGATTACTTTAGTATTCCAACCTGAAGAAATGAAATGGAATTAGAGACCTTTACTTAAAGCAAGGTTTGATGTCCGTATGTCTCTTTATACCACATTCCTATCCTCAGCAATTAGAAACAACTGAGAGATGAAATCTCCTTGCAAGATGTTGGTTTAGAAAGTAAGGCCAAACCATAGTTAATTATTAGTTATTCTACTGTAAAGTGTTTCTGGTGTCTGGGCTACAAAATGTGGTGAGTTTCTTTATTATTGTTTTTCCATTGGCTGCTTTATGTTGGCAATGCTACTACTGTGAGAGACCTACCACTTACATTTCCTTTGAATTTGTATTTGTTTTAAGTGATGCAATTGTTAGTATTTATTATTATTGTACTGACTTTGGTCATAGAAAATCAGATTATCTTTACCAGGCACAGTACAAACAGACACTAGAAAGAGTCCCTCATGTAAAGTGCTCATCATCTGCCTCCCTCTTCACATCCCTATATTTTTCCAGGTCAATAGGACTTTTTGTATTTCCATACTACTATTTTGTCCAAAACACACATGCCTGTTATCATCTGTACATTATTTGTCGCTATTTTCCCCAAGTTTTTAACCTAATGGGACCTACTCCTCGTTGCTTGCTGTTAATCTCGTTTGAAACTCTAGCGTGGCGCGATGTCCTTTGCCTTTCTGTGGTGGGTCTGCCTCCTTAGCTGTTCCCAACCCCAACTTGGCTTCCTTCACGTTCCCCGGGCGGAAGGCGAGGGATGATAGGGAGGCCGGGACAGCGCAGCCCGGAGCCCCGGCAGAGGCAGGGGCCGGTCGGGGCTGGCGGAGACAGCTGCTGTGGGCCCGAGCGGCCGCCCCTCGCCGGGATGAGCAGTGCAGGAAGGGAAGGACACGACACACAACCGAGGAGCAGATGGGAGCCGGGAAAGGAGCCGGAGCGGGAAGGGCGGAGAGCCGGGCGGGGCCGGCGGAGAGAAGCGGGCGGCGGGGCGAGGGGAAGACACACAGGCACGTCCCCTCCCTCCGCCTGCCGTAAAAGCTACCCGGACCCCCGGGACCACCGCGTCCCGCCTGCTGCCGCCGGCTCCCCGCGCCCACCCTCCGCAACCCTTTCTCGCTGCCCCCGGGCCAGGGCCGGGGCGGCAGCTCCGCCAGCCGCATGCCCGGAGCGGAGCAGGAGCAGGACGGCGCAAGGTGAGTGCTGTCCCTTGGGGCTGGGCAGGTGGGCGCTGCCCAGCAGAGCTGGACGGGCTCGACTCTTCTGGGGCAGCTGGAGGCGGCGGAGCTGAGCGGAGGTCGCTCCGAAGGGACCCGCCGCGCCTTACGGGAGGCGGCAGGGAGCGGTATCGGCGGTGCCACGGCAGGTCGGGAGGGGACTCCCGCCAGCTCCTGCTAGGTGGAACGGGGCTCGTCCTGCTCCCGCAGGTCGGTGCGGGACGCGCGGGCTCCGCTCGTGCCCCGTGAGAGGCCCTGAGGGGGCGGCTCCGGGGCCGGCGGGCGCTCGACCCGCTCCCTGTCGGGTGCCTTTATTAGTTTATGCTTTTGAAGAACTTTCAGCGTTTGTTTAGTGGCAAATCGTACACGAGCGTCAGTTTCGAGGGAAGGGCCACGGTGCCCGGAGCCAGCCGCCTCCTTCGAGCCCCATGGTGGTTGTCGCGAACCGGCTGTGCCCCCGCTGCTGTTTGCCTTGGCGAGGCCCGGAGCCGGCTCTCGGCCGTTGCCTCCGCCCGCACGGCCCCCGCCTTGGGGGAGGAGGTGGGGGAGGCTCGGAAAAGGAGAGTGGAAAAAAACAAACAGGGAGCGTAATGAGTTACACTTGTGGAGTGAGGCTCCGCAGCCCGCAGTGGGCTGTGACTGGGAGGCAGCGCTGGTGCGCGCACTTGTAGCCCGGTCTCTGCGGTTCGCAGGTGAACGCGCGGTGCGTTCGTGCCGGCTGCGGGGTCAGTGCGCTACTGCTCATCTCTGTGCTGTGCTCGGTAGCGGCCAAGAGCTGTGATTTACTACGGAATCATTTACGTTCATGCAAGAAATTCAACTTTGGTAATTTTTTTGGTAATTTTATTTTTAAAATTTATTTTTTATATAGTTCTTAAATCTTATGACTGCAGAAACGTTCTTGTATACCTACATTCATTAACGCAATTTCTAGTTAAGCGTTATCCTTTAGTACATTTTCACAGTTAAAGGGCAGAGGAAATTCCCTCATCCTCAAATACTTGCTATGGAATTACTTTGGTTGCATACTTAGTTCTGTAGCATGTACAGAGGTCTGCCCAATGCAACAAGTTATGAGATGGATGTTGTATCTGTACAGAATTTGAGTTCAGAACAGGAGAAGCCATGTGATTTAGAAACAAATGGAGCTAAGTATTTATTACAGAATATTAGCACTTGCAGAATGTGGGTAGCAGAGTGTATGGGACAGCGCTGCCCTGCTGCAGATGAAGTAAGGGAATGCACGGGAGTATCTCTGTCTTGTCATTTAGTGGATTCAGTCCTTCTATTTAAATTTTTCATGTGTATGACATGATACCTGTTCTCAGTAAATATTTGTTAACCAGTTTCAGTAAACAAAATGTCATATTGTTTTGAACAGAGATCCCATTCATTTTCTCGTCAGAGTGGTGTGTATGGGTTAGCAGCGTGACAAGGCCTCGTGATGTGAAGACACTATAACATTCATTGTCATTCTCTGCACATTCTCGAAGCAGTATCATTCCCTGCACATTCTCGAAGACCTCCGCTCTGTTTTGAATAGCTCACTTCTTCTCCGGACTGCTTTTGTGTAGACAGTTGTTCTGGCATGATTCCAAGTTGTGGGAGTTGTACGTGCACATGATTTTGGAGGTGTATTATATGGAGTTGCTTCCAGCAAGTGGCCAGTGAGACCACATGGCCTTAAACAAAACTGTTTTGTTTTGCTGCTCATGAATTGAAGTGGGTGATACCTGCTTCTGCTTGGGAGTTTATGTGTAATACCTTCATTTTGACTCAGGAGTTTTTCCTGTGTTAAAAAGCTCCCGAGTGTTTCTTTTTTCCTGTCTTAAATCTTTTGCTTCAGGTGTTAAAGAAAATTAACCTGACCTCTTAAATTTTATTTATCCTGGAATTTTATTTGTATGTTTTCAGTGGTTTAGGTTTTTGAACAATCTCCTTTGACGAAAGAATTTTTCTGGGTATTTTTTTTTTTTTGTGGAAGCATCTGCCTGCTGCTACAACTGCTGTAATGAATGCATTTAGAATCCTTTTGGAGTGCTTTGTGTATGTGCTGTATTTTATTGCAGACACCTCATACTCGGTGCATAAGTGAGAGCTGTATTTGGAGAAATAATTTGTTGCCGTTTTCTTCCTGTGAAATATGGAGGTAAACTGGCAAATGATATGTTTGTGGAAGACTGTTTTGTTTAACTCAACTAGCTTCTTTGAGTGTCTTTGCTTTGTTACCAAAGTGTACCTCTCAACTTGTGGGGATGTGTTGTGGATTCCAGTTCTTCGGGTCATATGAAATCTGGAATTCAGAAATGGCTGAGGTCTTGCAGAAGTCTTTAGGAGTGTGTAGAATTACTGTAGTGTAGTAGCTAAAAAAAAAGATTAGAAAATAAAGGACTTGGTAAATACACTCCAGTAACGTGTGATTAACATGCACCGCCTGCTTTGCTTTTGACTATAACAGCTATAAAGTAACTATTCTGAAATAAATGTTTATTTAGCATGTGGCTGTGGTGGTCCCCACCTCCAACTGTAACACACAGGGTGTGCAAACATACACAGACTGTTCTCACCTGTAATGCCAGCCAGGGTAGAACGTGCAGGGATGTGCTGTCAAGTACTGAAATGTGGGCAATGATTAACTTGTGGGTGCTCGGCACAGCCCGTGATCAGCTGAAAGGGCTCCTGGAGAAAGGATCAGGCTATTAATACCTAAACACAAGGACGTGTGTACATTTATTTACTTCCTAATCACGTGCTGTTGAGTAGCCTGAGGGGAGGCTGCTGCCGTGGCTGGAGGAGGTCATTTGCAGTAACGTGTCTTACCCAGACCACTGCTGAGGGCAATACTTGAAGGTATGGCCGGTAGTAAAATATAGCAATTCCGTGCAAAAAATTGTTTAAACTGGACAAGAAGCAGAAGCTTTATGTTCTTGGCAATGAAAGGGGATTTTGGCCTTTTGTGTTAAATCATTATATATGCAATTAGCAATGTAACTAGAAAGGTGTCTCATACTGTTGTTTTTACTTTTTCACTTTCTGTAGAGTTAATTACCCTCACCTCTAGTGAGGGCAACCCTCTAGTTGCCCTCATAGCTCTGCAGGTGTAATCACTGTGTGGTACAACTTGCTTTCAAAAAAGTTTATTGGCTTTTACACCACTGAAGCTTGCATAAACTTGGAAAGCTGGCAAGAATTATCTGGACTCGTGTGGTTTCTGTAGAACAAGAACAGCTGCTCTGCTGGTATCATCTCTCAGACATTTCAGTTGTTAAAGAGAAGTGCAGCTTTTGTTAGTTTATTTTAAACACTTCACCATTTCTCCTAAATTAATTTTCAGGATTATAACTAGGAGAAGAGTATGTCCATTACACCGTGTGTACTGTGTCAGGAATCCTACTGGTTTTATTTTAAATACAACAGTGTGCCCATGTAGTGTTCCTTCAGAAGGTTTTGTCTGGACTGTCACCTATTTCCTGAAGATGACAACCAGCTGTTTGGACAGGGTGTATTTGGGGCTGACTGACTCCTTCTGCTTGTATATGGCCTTTACTTGGGAGAGGTTAAAGGCATGTAGGAATTGCAGCATCAGCATGTTTTTATGGACATGTGCAGTGATGAGAGTATCCCAGGCCTGGTTATTCCCCTGTGGACAGTGAGGTTCTTAGGTGAGGATGAGCCCTAAAGTGCTTTGCCTGCAGAAGAACGTGCTGTCAAAATTAACGTTTGTTGATGCTCCACAGATAAGTAATTAGTAGCCAAGAAAAAAAACTTGTTCAAGTGAGTTGATTGTTGTGTAGAGGGGTGGTCTTGCGAACATTCCCACGTAGGCTTGAATTCTAAAAGCTTTCCCATGTAGGTTTGGATTCTGACTGTGCTTAGCAATTGCAGGTGAAAAGCTGTAAAAACTGAATTTTAGGGCAATACGACCCTTTGTCTGCCTTTCAAGGTATTAAATAACCAAGAATATAAATTCAAGACAAACTTGAATTAAGTGTATTAAACCGTGCAATAATCCTGAATGAAATAATCATGATTATTAAGACAGTAGGCTGAAAGCATCATCATTTTAATTTTAGGTAGAAAATATGACACCCTTCCAGGCAGATAAAATTTTAACTTGCTGCCGTTTCCTGGCAATGATGATTCTGATAAAGGGAAAAATGTGTTGTATTTGTCTCAACTGTGGTGATATTTCTCTTGGTTTTCATTTGTTCTTAGTGTATTTTTGTTGAGGATAAACCTCTTTATTATGAGGGAAGCAGGAATATGCTGAAAGGATGAGAAGAATATGAAGAAAAGGGACAGTGCAGAAAAGGCTGCATTAATTTTACACTGGGCAGGCATGCTGTATCTCATTTTTCTTTTTTTTTCTGAGTCTGCCTTTACCATGAAAAAGGTTTAATTTCAGTGCTAGTTTCAGAAAATGCATCTTTTTTGTTTAGTAAGTTGTTCCTTAAATTGACTTAGCTTTGCATAACCCTTTTAATATTCTTTACAGAAACAGCAAAAAGATACTTCTGGAAATAGTTTTCCTCCAGATAAAACCTAGATTTAAAAAAATAATATAAAAAATATTTGTGTTTTATTGTTACAACTTTTGAATAGAAACTTAGTGCTTGGTTTCAAATACAGAAGTTTGAGGAGGATAGAGTTAAATAAATCTCAAATTGCTGGTTGTATGAGTCACTAAATTGAGAACATAAATACTCATATTCTTTGGAAAGAACGTCTCAACACTGTTTTCCTGCATCGTGTCAACTGCAAAACACAATACGTTTAGCTTAAAAGTGGTTGTATTTGCATTTGAAATCATAGTTTGTAATAAAAGGCAGATAACCTTTTGCATGTCAAACTGACCAAAGGCTAGCATTAAGTCTCCAGTGGAAGCTGCATTATTATACTGTTGTGTTTTGTTTACTTGCTTTGCTGAAAAGAAATAAAACAAAAACTTGGAGAGGGGTAAAGGGTAGAGAAATGGGCAGTGCTGGAGAACTCCCCCGGCATGCTGATAGAAGGGATAGGTTGTTTTGTTTGCTGTCTGAAATAGAGACAGTCTCTGCTGTCAGAGACTTGAAATAGGAAATCTGGATCTTTTAGTCCAGAGAGAAACAGATTTGTCTCAGGATGACATATGTAATTTCAACATCAATGACAAAAAAATTTCTTGATATCTGTGTGTATTGAATAGAGTATAGTACTTAGTGTTCTCTGTATTCCGCTTAAACAGTATATTTCATTTTACGTGTGTATCTTCTGCATTTTAAGCTTTCTCTCTAAAATGCTTTGTTGAAGTCTTTGCAACTGTTTCATGATGTTAAATTTTGTCCTAATCAGATGAGAGTTTTGGTTGCACGTTTTAAGATACAAGAGTACTGAAGCCTTAAATTTTTTTTTGTTGATATGGCAGTGAGCTACCATCCCTAAAAGTGATAACAAACTTCACAAACATTCCCTATTGGGCCCTGCACTTCTCAAGTTTGACTTGAAACCACTGGCAGCTCCTGATAACTGCAGATTGGAGAGTGTGGATGAGTCCTTGCTCCTCTATTTATGGCAGTGATGGACAGTGTTATATAATATGCTGATGTACAGGACAGACTAAACTAGCAGTCTCAATTCTTTCTTGTTCTTTCCTGAGCAATAACTTGCTTAGGAAAATCTGTGTTTGTATTTTGGGAGTAGAACATGTGCATGTGCCTACCTGTATGTAGAACATGTGCATATGCCAGCCCTGATGTTGCTGTGTTTAAATGGTTCTGAAAGCTGTCTGAGATGTAACCCTGTCCTCTCTTTGGTGCTGGGAAACTTCTCTAGGGGCTTTCACTGATGGTAATGTTAGATGGATTGTAATGTAATTGGTTGTTTTCTATTCCTATTTGGTATTTTTTAGGAAAAAGAGCTAAAGCTCTGTTAACCAAAGGACTGGTTCTGTTGACAGTGTTGTCTCATACTGGTCTGTATTTCTCCAGCATGGAGCACTCTTTCATGTCAGTGCTCTGGCTTCAGCCTGGAATGAACTTTTATCTATTTATTTAATAGTTGTCTTCTACCTTTTAATGTACTTTGTGCTGAGAATAAGTACAACATTCATGCTATTTCAAAACTAAATATTGTCTTTCATATAGGCTGGATAGACTGTCTCGCTGTCTATAGCAACTGTGTGCCTCTGGGAGAGGGAGCCAAACTCAACACTTGCTGTGAGGCAGGATCATTCTATTACTTTAAAGCTTCTTCTCTGTCACCTTGAAGAGCTTTGACAGATTCACCAAAATGTGCAGCATGTGTGGTTCTCTGAACTGCTGCCTCCAAATATCTTTGTATATATGCTTGTGTAAAGTACCTATATAAAATTTAACTGCACTTCTGAAGAGGGGAGAAGGCAAATATTTTTAATAGGATGCATTCAGAACAGGAATAAAAACTCTCAAAAATAGGTATTTGAAAAGGTCCTCCAAAACACCATTCTTTAGTGTATGAGGTGCATTTTTAAACACTCCAAGAGAGTAAGTAATCATATGCCACATGTGTTCATTGAGGTCAAAACTTGAAATAACCATGGTGTGTGTGAAACCAAGTTTATGGTATGCTGCGTGGATGACTTGGATTGAAGTGGTCATACAAAGTGGAATTCTCAGCACTGGCTGCTACTTTGAAATATTCTTCAAGAGCTTCTTGAGTTTTCACCTGGTTTCACTGAAGTGTGCTGTAGTGGCATAAAAATGTTTTGCAACTGCCATATCTGAGAGTCTTAGAAAAACAATTTGAAGAAAAGATTTTTTTTTTTTTTTTAGAATTTGTTGTTATGCAGTTAAATAGTGAAGTTTGGTTTAAAGTTTAAATGTGCCCTTGAACTAACTGTTTGCCTAAGGCGGTAGCTGGTTGGGAGCTGAGTGCTATTGAGATGGGAGATACTTGTGTTTGCTGACTTTGGGTGTGGAAACGTGGCTTTTCAGGAAGCATTGCAAGGGTAAATATGTTCATTCACTAGAAATAGCAGATTTCAGGCAGTTAGTGAGGAAATGGGAACGGCCTCTTTAGAGATGTTACTCTACACCTGCTAACTGGTAATCAGCTCTTCAAGCTTTGTGAGCATAAAGACATTTGCTTCAGAGAATGATGGTGGGTAACACATCTTTTTCTTTGTAGTATTTTATTATATATTATTGCCCATTGCGTAGTGATACTACTGCCTTCTTTTTCATTAAAAAGAATAATAGTTTCTGCATTGAGGGTTCTTCGAGTTCAGAAAAGACTTTTTTTCCCTCACAGTTCTCGTATCAACTAAGTATAACAAGATACTATTTCAACAATGCAAAGCATTTTAGTGAGGGTGAGGAACTGTGGGAACATGTTTCATCAGAAGATATTAATTATTTTTGCTTTAACTGTAGTGAACAGCTGTTGAATGATATGTTATCTTTTAACTATGGTTACTGTGAATATCTTGTCTAGAGATACAAATAGGATGTGGAGGGAAAGGCAAAAAATATTTTTAGCCTGAGGATCAAAGTGTATCTACACTTGGTAACACAACGGGAGGTGAAAAAACAGGAGGAGCAGAAAATGGGCTTTGTGTAGGGAATCAGTTTTAACAAGATTGACTAATACTTACCCCATTCTTCCAGATACAAGTCAGATTTGAGCCTGTGGGGTGTTGTGACTTCAATACTTTTCTTGAACCTTCTCATGTTTTTCTTTTCAAACAATTCTGCAGTGCTGTTCTGTGTAGGTGTTTGGAGGCTTGAGTGCTGTGCTATACTAGAGCCTTTCCCCCTGCTTTGTTTTGGTCCACTTAAGGGCAACTGCAGAACTCCCAAAATTAAATACAAATGAATAAAATATACTTAAGTATAATGCACTTGTCAGTATTTGAGCTAGTGGCTTACCACTGCTAGGCTTTTCTCTGCCATTATGTGGTGTAAGAATCTACTCTAAGGCAGATGGAGACTGATAAGGCTTCAGATGAACAGAGTTAATATTTTTAATGGAAGCATAGATGAGATAACATAAGAGAATTTTGGGGCGCATGTTTCCCTCTGGGATCTCTAGTTTTAAGCAAACTATACTTGATCATAGAAGACTAAGTATTCTGAATTTCAGATGTCTCCTCAAAACCAGCAAGGATGTTTCTTCAAGTTTCCTAAGACTGAGACAGTAGTGTTAAACTTAGTTGCTATAAATAAACTCTTTGGCATAGTTTTCCTATGTTTTTGTTCTGCGGTTGCATTTTGCCCACTTCCTGCTATTACAGCACAGCAGGATCTCCAGGACAGCACCTAATTCAAGTGCGTGTCCCTTATCTGGAATAGGCAAGGTTCAGTGTGCAGAGGCTGAGGAACAGAATGCGTCTGAGCAGTCTCTTAAATTAATATTCCTTGACTTGTCTTGGCATCTGGCTTCAAGTTATTAAGAGGGAAGTTGATAGATTTATTTTCCTTCTTCAAGTTTCATCATGAACCTTGCCTATGCCATAAAGTTCAAGTCCAAACAGGAGTTGGATAGTGATACAGAAAGAGGCACCTGTGAACAGCATACTTTTTTCTGAACATCGTTCTTTTGCTTCTGGAGTTGCATTTCATTTTGTAAGATGTTGTTGCTACTGGATCCTGATTTCTGAGGATAGTGGTAGTATTCTGATTGTGTGCATATATATATTTTTTAAACGTATACAAAGTTTTCCTTTGCTAGTTTTAGCTTTCATTTCGTGTGGTTCACTTTGAATATGAACAATATTTTTTAGACAATATAAGCCTTACAATTTTTTTTCCACAAAAAAATAATTCAGTTTTATTTTAGAACTACTGAAGCTGTTTGTGTTCACTGGAAATATGTCCATAAAATATTCTTAATGCTTGAAAAAATATATCCCCCTTGTACATATTTAAATAATTTTTTTTAATTAAAAAAAAATTATTCTCAAGAAAGGGTCTTAAGGGAACTCTGTGGCACATGAGTAAGGAGAGAATCTATAGGCTGAGAATTTGTCACTGAAATGACTTTCAAGTAAGAGAAGTAGTGGTAATATTTGGTATCCCTGACTTTGTAAAGTGTTGACAGATACCAATTTTCTGTTTGCCATTTAGAAACTAAAAAACTTCTGGTATTTTGACAAGGCCATAAAACTCGTCAGTGTTGTGTGGATCAGCTGTTTAATTACATGTTGCTCCTGGTAGAGAGTGAACAAGGACCTGTGTAGACTTGTTGAGAGGAATAGTGTGACAAAAGTGTGTCCCTGAAGCTTGTCTGACTCACTGCTGTCCGACCTCCAAAGTGTGGCTGGGGAGAGCTGCTGGATGGCAATCCTGACGTGGCCTCCAAACCCTGGCAGTGCCCTCCGTCTCCATGGACAGTAACCACGGAGTGTGATTCGAAAGAAGCATTCAGGTAGACAGCTGATACAGGCTGGTATAGAAAAAAGTCACTCAAGGTGCATGGTGTGCTACTGTTGTTCTCAGATATCAGACTGGGAATGTGAGGGAGTTGAGAAGTTTGACAAGATGTATTCCTCTCTGTATTACTTTATGTGGTTTTCTTTTGCAGAGCATCTCAGAACATAAATCGGGTTAATGCCATATTTCGTTTATTTTCAGTTAGATCTATGTCAACCTTCATCATCAATTGTTCATAGAAAAGAATAACACTGTAATTTTTATCACTTCTGGCCCCTGCTTTTGCTCTAGTTTGAGTGTGGAAGTCTCAGTGCAGGGATATGTATGGAGTGTTGGCTTGGATATTTCCACGGGTGGGGAGGAGAGTGCTGAAAACAGCTTTGGGTTTTTTTTCAGTCATACACTGAACAGTTGTACTGCTCTAGTACCAGCTCACAAGCAAACAGTGGAAGTTGTAACTTTTTTGCTGGAACGGCAGCTGTGTGGTTTTGTAATCTGAATTGTTGACCTTCCAAATTTGAGAGTTAATGGACTGCTTCTAACCTTGCCCTGGACCTTTGATCTTACTTGTACGGGTGACTGTAATAGGAGGTAAAACTCTTGTTGCCATAACTTGTGTGATCATTGAAGAATCTGGGCTTTCCCCAGGTTAAGAAATTGCTTCCTCAAAAAGGGGAACTTTGCAGAAGATGTTAAATAGGTACTCTTGCAGTATTGCTTTAACATGTATTTAAGAAAAACTCTTATCTTCCTGTGCTATTATAGACTAGAGAGGCAAATAATAAATTAGTTTTCAACACGTGTTGCTGCTGAGCCACTTTTGGAATTAAAAGATTTTTGTGTGGATTTGTTTGGTGGGGTTTTTGTGTTGTTGATTTGGTTTGAGTTTTTGTTTTGTGTTTGTTTGGTTTTGCTGGGTTTTTTTGTTTTTTTCCCTTGTGGTATTTTTGTTTGTTTTTTCTTACTTTTTGTTTCTTCCGAAATGATCCACTTGAGAATCAGGAGTAAATTTGAGGTCAGGCACTGATCCAAAAAGAGGTCAGATGGCTGAGTCTCTGTTCCTGCCCTCAGAGAGGTGAGGCTTTTGTTGTTTTCCCACTCAGAATAGTTTTTTGGATCCTTAAAACAAGATTTCAAGAAACAAATTTGCCCAGAGATAGACTTTTATCCCTCTCTGTTATGAGGGATGTTAAAAAAATGCAAGATTAAGGACCTGTTCTTGCAAATCCATTCTGTTTGCTCTGAAGGGTCAGTGCCACAGGCTCTGTTCACAGCAAGGGGCAGGCAAAAACAAGACATTAACATCAGTAATGACCAAAGTTTGGTTGCTGGTCCTGGGACTTCCGTCTGATAAACAGGGCTTTGCCAGGGTTGTTTATCCACTCTTGCATGGGCAGAATTTTGAAACCAAGATGGGCATTCTCTTCAGAGCATTTATTTTGTGCAAGTTGGCCTTATCTACCTGCCAGTGATGGGACATGTGCCCTGTACTCACCTTTTCATGCTGTCCCTGAAATCTGTCAAATCAGATTTTGACCCAGGTTTCACACAGGTTACAGCAGCTTTTTAATGGTTCTTTGTACCTACTTGAAAAAAGTAAGGGATTATTATCTTGACAAGCACAGCCTATTTTCTGGTTATATACTAGTAGGTATTAATTAATATACAGTTGAGCCTGATTTCTGTTAATCAGTTAGGTCTCGTGCTGATCATAATACAAACCAAGTGTCAGATCAAGTTGAATAAGATGACTGATGGCTAAAAATATCCCCCAACCCCAGCCTTTAAAAGAAAGTGGGAGAGGGTAGGGAAGCTATAGGACTCGGAAGTTTCAGCTTAACATTGTGGATCCTGTTACCAAAAAATAATTACTGTTTCATGGTGGAATTAACTTGCATTATGTAGAGTCTTCATTTGTTCTTGCCACGCAAGTCTTTTACCGGAAACTTATTTGACCATATAGACCTTTTGTAAGTGGTGTAACTTAGGAATTGCTATTGCAATTGGAATATGTCTGTGCTTTTTTAGAGAGGGACTTCAACCATGAATGAATTTTTATTTTCTGCAAATCCGCAAAGTATGATCTTAAGTTATTAAAATATGCTAAAAAGCTTCTGTAAATCTTTGTGTTAGAGATTGAAATTTTCTCCCCCATGCTGTGTGCGTGGATCATTCCACAGCAGTGCTGGCTGTGGCTGCTGCTCTGAATTAACTGCCATGATGCACAGCCCTGGATACAGGCTTGCTGACATCAACTCTCTTGGCGTGTGTTCAGAAAAGTAAACAGAACACAATCAGTGTTGGGTTTGGCATAACTAGCAAGTCCATAAAACTGCCAAATCCTTCTCAGTGTATTCATTCAATTAATCCTATTGATGTTGGACATTTACTTAAATGAGTAAAACATACTGTATTTGGTTTCTAAAAGTTCTTGTCTTAAAGTTTCCATTTTCTACTTAATTAGTAATCACAGTCTTTACTTAAATAACATTTCTCTTGTTTTTTGATGTTGTTCTTTTGTAGAAAAAAAATGAATTCTGGAAGCTCTGCCCTTGCCATGAGTAGCCCTGCTGTAATAAACCAGTGTGCCAGAGGAGGAATGGAACAAGAAAAAATTTGGTAAGCTTTACTTCTAATTTTCTAAGAGGTTAGTAGACAGCAATACTGGGAGATGTAGTTTGAAAATTAAGTAAAATAATTATTTGTTATAACTGATGCATTAAGTCTGCATTATTTAACAGCAGAGAAGAAAAAAGGGAAAATTTTTATTTTGGTTTTGAGTTTTTAGCGGATGACATGGTGCAGAGTGTCTTGGGGGATGGGCTGTGGAAAAACTCCTGTTCACTTCAGCAGTGCAGCAGTTGTGCTCAGGGAATGTTTCACATATGGCAAATGTTTTAATCTCCCAATGCTGCTGCTATGCTGGGCCATGCTGGTACCGGGACCTTCAGTGCTGTGAGGGTCTCAAGATTCCTGCGCTGGGAGACATTACAAAGTCGATAGTTTCTACTTTGTGTATAGAAAAAAAATTGACTCTGTGCTGGAGGAAAAAAGCAATTCCTATGTTAAATGATAGACGTGGACAAATGCTTACACTTCATAACAATTTTTTTGGTGAAAATTGCCACAGACCATGCAATTTTTAACACCTGGTTCATGATTTCATGAGGGGAACAGGGTGTTGAAAAGGCTTTGAGACTATTCCACCCGGGGTTAATGAGAGCCTTTTGTTGAGAGCCTGCTGGTTTTTGCTTGCTGTTGTTTGCTAGGGGTTTTTTACACTATTTGTTTACCATGTGGCAAACGACCAGCAAATTCATGACAGGAAGCATGACACTCATATGGACAAAAGCCTACCTTACGTTGTTTTTGTAGTCTGAGAAATACTCTTGGAAAGCTAAAGAATTGAAGAAATATTAGCAAATGAATGTTCTGTTTCCTGTTGCATGCTTGCCAGGAACTAAAATAAAATCTTTTTTTTTGCTTTGATTTTTATGTAATATTAAATTAACAGCATCATAGTACCTGAAAGTAGTTTCTTTTAAACATTGGTTCTGGAACATTCTCAACAAAATCTTTGGATGAAAGGTCAGGATGAGGAAGAACTGTGGGCTTCCATCCTGACTCACAAATCTACTGAGGGGTGGGGAATTGACACAAACACTTTTTTTGTTTGCTATCTTCTGCTGGTTTTTATATCCTGCTTGGGTACTGATCTGGGGACAGTTCTGTTTGATATCTTTATCAATGATCTGTATGAAGGGATGGAGGGCACCCTCAGTAAATCTGCAGATTACACCCCAAGTTGGGTGAGAGTGTTGATCTGCTGGAGGGTAGGGGGGCTCTGCAGGGGGATCTGGACAGGCTGGATCAATGGGCCAAGGCCAGTGGCGTGAGGTTCAACAAGGTAAAGGTGGATCCTGCCTTTGGATCACAACAACCCCCTGCATCTCCAGGCTGGGGGCAGAGTGGCTGAAAGCTGCCTGGCAGGAAAATATCTGGGGGTGCTGGTTGACAATGGCTGAACACGAGCTCAGGTGGCTGAGAAGGCCAGTGGCATCCTGGTTGTATCACCAACAGTGTGGCCAGCAGCAGGACCAGGGCAGTGATCGTCCCCCTGTACTGGGCACTGTTGAGGCCACAGCTCAAATCCCGGCTTCAGTTTTGGGCCCCTCTCTACACCAAAGACATGGAGGTGCTGCAGTGTGTCCAGAGAAGGGCAGAGGAGCTGGGGAAGGGGCTGGAGCACAAGTCTGATGAGGAGCACCTGAGGGAATTCAGATTGTTTAACCTGGAGCAAAGGAGGCCCAGGGAGGACTTTATCAATAGCAGTGTGATACATGTCTGGTTAGGTTTCTAAAATACTATTTTTTATTCTGGGGTTCTGTGAATACTACAGCTGAATGAACATTATTTTTCTCAGCCTAATAAAGTGCAATGGTGTACTGCCTTACTGCATTGTTCATTTATTGCTGTTTATTCATAGTCTGATTCTTGGAACTTATTTACATTCTGATGGTTCTGGGTTTACTTTCATGAAAATGCGAGTATTGGTAAGGACTGGTGTTAGTTATAGGAAGATTAGAAATGTCTACTATTAAAAGTATACAGTGACAGGATAAAACATTCAATTAAGTCAAAAGTATTCACAGAGAAAAGCCCTGAGCAAGACCTTATCTAGCATTTAAATATTGCTCACGATGCATGTAAAAGGCTTTGATGTTGCATAAGGCCCCCTAGAAACAGAGGGGAGAGCAAATAATTGACTGAATGCCAGTTACCTCGTACAGCCATTTACCAAGTCTGCCATTCTGGTTCATCAGTGTTTTGTATCTGCATAATTTGGTGCCTCTACCAGATGAAAAAATAATTGAATTCTCAAACTTGAAATGCTTCACTTGGTTCTGTTGCTTTTTTCCCCTCCCAACATACATAATCAAGATTACGGCAGCAGAAGAATGCTGGTAGTAGCAAAAGTGTGACTGCTGTGAATGTCTGATGACTGCAGGGTATCGTGGCAGAGTTTGTGTGTGAACCAAATTAAGCTGCTCTTGATAAGCAGGAACGCAGAGGAACTTGGTGGATGGTCGTAATATCAACAACATCAGCTGTCTGAGCTGGTGTGGAAGAGTGTTGAACAATCAAGGCTTGAGAGCCTTGAAATTGTAGAAGCTCCTGATTTGGCAGATTCTCACTTTCTTAATGTTGAAAATTGCGAGAAAGGAACTAAAGATAAGGGAGCAAGTGGGAACTGTGTCAGTTCATCCACACTTTCTGTGAAAGTAGCTGGCTGGCACTTTGTTTTTCAAAACAAATGTGCAGGAGAATTGGAAATTTTCCAGGTGTTGTTATTGTGTGTGGATTTTATAACATGCTTCCTCTAGGCTGGATGAAATCTTGCTAGTCACTCCTTCATCATGTTTCTTAGGATTAAGTCAGGAAGTATTTTATTTCATTTTAAAACTAATAATTTAAATTTGGGTTCTGGGTGTCTCATGACAGAGTTTGTGGTGCTTTGGCTTTCTATTTGTCTCCAAATACTCTGCCATATTCTTTATGAAGTATGCAGTCTTCTGCTATTTCTATGACAAAGTTTTCATCACTTTTACACCAAGTTTCTCTGAAAACTGTCCATATTATGAATAAATAAATCTATAAATCTTAAAACTAACCAAACAAGCAGTGTTATATGTGGACTCCAGTGCATTCTGACTCTGTACTTATGACTTGGCTTAAACTGAGTTTGAGGACAGAAACCTTTTAAAATCTTTTTCGTTTTTCTCTTATGCTGTAACAGATTGTTTTTGTTTCAGCTTTCCTTTCTAATCTGCGACTGGTGACTTTGTGGGGAAGGGAAGCTATTGAAACTCCAGTCCGTAGAGTGAGAAGCAAGACGTGCTAAGATACTGAATTTAGATATTGCAAAAACTAATTTGAAACCCAGCTCCATCATTGCATGCATTGAAAGAGAACAGCTTACTGTCACATCTTAGTGTGCACATGTCTGGAAACTCTTTGGTATAGAAAAGGTAGTTATTCTGGAGTATTGTACAACCTGTATTTGAAGCTCCATTTTTTTGTGGGTGTTGTTGGGGTTTTTTTTGTTTGTTTTTCTTTTTATTTTTCTTTTTTTTTTGTAAATAAATTAATCTGTTTAAGAGCGAAATAGAAATAACAGGGTCAACTGAGATTAAAACAATACTTGAACTGACATCTCCATGACTGAGTAAAAGCAAGATAGGAAAGCAGTGGTGAGCAGCTGAAAATCTGCATCTTCTCTCAATAAGGAACTATGTAGATACCACATAGATCTTACCTTGATGTCTGGTTTTAATCACACACCTCTTCTTCCTCAGCAAGGATCAGAACAGAGTAGCTAAATTGCTGCATTCTGCACCTCAGAGACAGACAAGTGCACAAGCTGACTCGTAGCTTGTGTGGGAGGTAAGGTTTCATGACAATAAAACATCATGACTCTGTTGCAGCTTTTGCCAGCTGCTAGTTGATGAAGGAAGAATTATGTGTCTGGAATTACAGTAAGAAGAGAAAGAAGTTTCACAACGTTCCTTGTTTCTCCTATATGCTTGTTTAATCAGTAGAAATGAGTTATCCTGAAGAACTGAATTAAACTGGCTCTAGTCAAGTGCAGTTAAACTGCAGATGTTTGATTACAAAAAGCACATATATGTTTGGGGAATACAAGGTTACAGTGTGTGCAAAAAGGAAGCCCCATAAATTACAGATTAACACTTCAGATAGCTGGATAAAATTAATCTTATCTGCATGAGGCCTTGAATTAGTAGTGTCTTTCTAGTAATGTCTTATTACAAAGAGAGAAAATGCTTTTCTTGGAAAGTTGAAGAATATTCAGGATAGTTAGCATAACATAACAATTATGACCAACTACTTTTAATAAAGCAGATAAATATTTACTGTATATATACAAAATCACTTCTATCTTACCTAACTTTCCTAGTTTATTTGAAGTACTTCTCTGCCCATAAAAGGAGTAGTAAAATTGAAAATTGTTACAAGGGAATCACTTGAATTGGGACTTGCAGCCTGAGACCAGTCCCTTAAAGGAATTGGATGAAGATCCAGGAGAGCGACTCATGAGGCTCTGTAGCACACTCAGAAACAGGGAGAGATGAGAATGTGCTGAAATGGTTAAAGTAAGTGCACTCATCAGCTGCTGACTTTGCCTCATGCACACATGAAACGGGCTTTGTAGCTGAAGAAAATACGCCCCAGAGGCAAGTACAAGTTTAAACATATGTTCAGTCATCATGTCTCACAAAACTAAGTATGCATTGCATGTCCTTACCCTGGATGGGATCAAAAACCTCTTGATTTCTGCCCTGAGAAGGAGAAGTGCTGGGGCTGCCCCCCCGGCCCAAGCCCACGAGGTGGCAGCCTCCGTTCGGATGAGCGGCTGTGCCCGCTCCCTCTCTGGTTGTTCTTCCTCCTTCCCACCCCGCCCTTGGCTTTTTTCCTGGGATCACATAAAGAAATAGCAGCAGAGGTGAGTTACTAATTGCTTGTTTGAAAAACACCTTACTAAACTAAGGCTGCTGCTTGTAGGTAATATTTAGTGGATTTTTTGCAGGGGGTTCATTTTTTCTTTTTTTTTGGTGAAAGATCATCACTTACTAGACTCCTGGATAAAGCTGTATTCTGCATCTTGTACATGTGATTACATTGTCTCTAGGTCATACTGCAAATAATTTTTGTTGATAGTGTGTCTCTTAAAACATTTGCTGCATACTTGGTTATGACTCTGTTGAGCTCTCCCTGCTTTTTCAGTGTTACATGTCTCTTTACTATAGCTGTTAGGTGAGGGAGGGAGTTACAACAAACATTTCTGAAATACTTGATTGGTTCCAGTTGAATGTCAAGAAATTTTTATCCAACTAAAAGGTAATGACATCTTTAGGCTGCCCTCAATGGTATTTTGTTTATGAACGGGTGTTAGTGCATGGGCTGGTGACATGGCTTTTGTACTCTGACAAATAAATTGAGTGTTCACAGGGAGTGTATGGAGGGAGTGAAATACATTTCTTTATTAAAGAGCTGAAGAATATTCAAAAATGTAATTTTTACTTACTTTGATGTAGGAAAGGAATGTAAAAATCTGTCAGTCCATCTGTTTTTTAAAAGTATCTTCTTGTATTCTTCCATATGGGCTATCCTGGTGTAATCTAGAAAATAAGTTTAATAAGAAATGTCACTTTGGACTCTGTGAGTAATTCTCTTGGCTGGAACAGGAATCACTGGTACTGAGAAGCTGAATCTGTATAGCTTTAAGTAAGGAACCAGACTTTCACATTTTTGTATCTTAAATATTTTAAACTTACTTTCATCCCCCCCGCCTCATGAATTAGAGAAGTGCATGCTGTCAGGGTGATAAATAACACAGGTGATTAGGCTTGGACAACCAATATTAATAATGAAAACACTATGGAAGGAGGCTTCATCATCCCTAACTCAGGTTTTGGTCATTTGTAAGTTGAAATTATGATTATAGAGGATGAAAACATGTCCTTCAGTGCTGTCTTGCAAACATCAGGTAAATGAGATTGCATAGCTTAGAACAAGGATGAAATTTGTCATCTTAGTTCTTATTCATGCTATAGAGCCTCATTTTCTCATTCAGATATGCAGCATCTTGATATATTTTCTTTTCCTTCTCTAATATCGTCTGAAAAAAACCAGATAAAAATTGCAGAAATAGTAAAAATTTCTTGTTGAAAAATATGAAACTTGTTAACAAGCCAAGTAAAGGAAAACACTGCCTTCATAGTTGTCATGGCTTAACCCCTAAATAATGACAATGATAGTGTCACCAAAAGTTGGGAATAATACTGTAATTTCAGTATTAGGAAGAGGAGTCACTTTTATTTTAGGTGCCAGATGTGAGGGGGATATTTCTGCCTAACCCACTAGCTAACACACTAGTTTAAATCTATGTAGCTTATGCATAGTCATTACATTTCCCAAGACTCATACATACATGCTAAACATTCACATGAATTCTTTGGAATATTCAAATCACTTATTGGAACTTATTTACATTAGAGTAGGAGTCTTTTGAGGGTCTCTGGTTGTCATTTAGGGAACATTCCATTCCTCAAATCATCCTTTTTTGTTCACAGGCCTCCAAAAAAAAACGTTTCTTCTCTTTGAATGCACCCCAGCGGTGTGGTCTAGCCAAAATGCAGTTTCTTATCAGTGTTGCTCAGGCCCACAGTCTTTAAGGCTGCAGTAACCACTAGCACACATTAATACAGGACTAAGCACTGTCCTGCTTTAGTTAAAGCTAAAGGAATTCACAAGACTTAAATACTATTTGTTTTGATTAAAGCTTTTCCCAACAATAGTACTAATTGTAATTGAAGGGACAGAGAAACAAGCCATGAACAGTATGGTTGCTCACCAGACACTGACCGATGCGCATCTGCACGCAACCATCGGCCCCTTCCAGCTCCCTCTTATACTGGGCATGACCTTCTGGCTTATGGAATATCCCTGTGGCCAGCTCGGCCCAGCTGCCCTGGCCATCTCCATCCTAGATTCTTGTGCAGCTCTTCACTGGCGGAGCAGGGGACAGTGAATGTGAGTTTCTGCTAATCACTTTGAAACATCTTGAATCTCTGTGTGGGTGTATGTGCATGTGTCTATATGAAGTGTGACTTATTTTAAATGTAAAAAACCCCCAAAACCCGGTGATCTACCACTGGTAACCATCTGTTTCCTGTATGCTTACCCTACTCCACTTTCTAAAGATTCTTGTCCTTTGTTATGATTCCTTTTCACCAAGACTCCAGAATCTCTTCTTATAAACAGTCTGTTATTATTTTATACACTTGTTCAGCATGTATTACAGTTGAGTTTCTAGTTAATACTCTAATACAGATAAGAAAACACTTCCTCTCCTTCCCTCCCTCCCCCCCAAAAAAATGTTCTTAGATATGCTTAGTTAATTCTCTGGCTCTAGAGGGAGCTGGTGATAAAGTTTTTAAGGAAAACAAACACTATTTCTTTGTGAATATTTATACATTGCAGTATTTGGAAACAAAAGATCAGGATGAGAAGGCTGATTTGTAATTTGGTCTTTCCTTTGTGGGGGAGGGAAGGCTGGAGGGTGTGTGAACTGGTTAAATTAACTGCATTTTCATGCAGGCCCTGAAAATTTCAATAGGTAAGTCTTGTAAGAGACAATGATTTGATTATGTATCTTTCAAGCTGAATACATTTGGTCACCTACAAATCTCTGGGACACAAAAGATAGCTTTTCTGTATTAGGTTGTCATTCCATTGCCTTAAAACTACACAAGGAAATTCCTCAGCAGACTTGTTTCTTTTGATGTGGAAAGAGAAAACCTGTGTGAATAGGAATATTAAGGTCGTTATGAACAGAAACTCACAAAAAGTATGTGACTAAAAACTACCTGCAAATATGTCAGAATATCCACTTGTGTTAGTTAGTATGAAGAACTCTTGTTTTTCTTTCCCAGCTTTGAACTTTAATAATTATTGTAAGAGGCATAAATTAAAAATTAACCTAATGTATTGGCACGAATAGAGGTGGTTTGTTGTCACCTTCTCTGTCAGGCTTTGTACTTGGCGGTGAAGGCCAGGAGCTGACTGTATTTTATGAGCTGTCCAGTTAGTTATGTCTTCATTTCAAAAAATGGATTCAATAGTTGTTTTTCAAAAAGTGAATTCAATTACTACTATGCCTCTGAGTGTAGAGAAGATTTTGTTTCAAAAACTCATTAATCCTTGCAAATTGCACCCAAAAGGAGGAGCTCTCAGTTTTTCTCTTTTGGGGTCTCCCCAGCCCCACTCTATACAGAACAGTAAGATAAATGTGACTTTATTTTGAAAGCTATAGAATGTATTTCTATTGCACAGATTAAATGCAAGTGGTATGTGACTAGATAGATTATGAAAAAGAGAGAAGTTGCACTCAATTTTTTAAAAACTAAGACCTCTTTGCAATTTCATTAGATACATTCACATCTGACACTTTATAATCCATTACTTATTATTACAGCAGAGCTGGATCTGGCAGGTTGTACCTGGGCATGCTTAGGCACGTTTCCTGGCCTCTCAGATCTGCTGTTCTCTAACTCAGTGCAGGGAGGGAGTCATGCTAAGTCAACTACAAATCAGCAAGGGATTTGAATCAAAGTGCAGACAGGGAAAGCCATTATATGCTTTTATTGTATATAGCACCTTCTCTGTCCCAACCATCAGATTTCATAAGTTTGGGGATTTTTTCTTCCCCCACATATCCTCCTTTATCTAAACTAGCAACTGACCCAAAGAGCTCTTTTGTCTTCTTCTCCTGTGCTGTGTTGCCATGGGGGTACTGCATAACAAAACAGAAAATTGTGAGAAATATCCACCAATCTCCATACAAATGAAGAAGAAAGCAGGGAGAAAAAAGTAGGATTTAGAGGGTTAAATTAGTTTATCGTTAAACATTGAAATTTATTTTATAATCTGCTGGTTTATTATTCCTGAAATAACAAAATGATAATAAACTTCTCCAGCTGTTGCCTTTCACTCTGCTAGAATGTGATCTTTTCATTCTCCGTGTGCCGGAGCAGGAGAGCGGTGAGGCAGTTGGGCTTTGGGAATCTCTTGCCGTCAGGGTGCTGCTGTCCGCGGTAACTCCGGTGCGGGTCCGCGCTGTGCCCCGCGGAGGGCGCTCCTCGCCGCCGGGATCTGCCCACGTCGGGGTTGCTTCCTTTATTAAATACGTCACGGTTTAATTCCATTTAAGACGCAGCCAAACTTCTCCCCCTTACTGCTGTTTGTCTTTCGTTTTGAAGGACTTTATATTACAATACTTGGTTTCGTGGTAGTTTTTTAGTACCTGTATCAAGGTATTGAAAAGGTAAATTCTTTAGCACAGAACCATTTCTTCATTTCCTCTCTGAAGGTTATATGTGTCTGGTTTTGCTCATTGTGTGTGTGTGTGTGTGTGTGTGTGCTGGGTAAGGACTTTTCTGACCAGCAGTGTCTTTCAGGTGTGTAGGTGTGCTTTGCAGAGCTTTCTCTTGTCAGGTTGAGCAGGTTTCTTGTGCAGCTCCTAAATAGCCTCTTTGCAAGAAGACTACTGTGAAATGTCGCCTGACTCTGTACGCTTCAGTTGGAAAAATTGTATATGCTAATTTTGTAGTCATAAACAGAATAGTGATTTCTTACGTTCCTCTACCAATGTGTAATTTCATGTAACTGAAGCAGCTGTCCTTGCCTCTCTGAGGAACACAGGCCGTGAATGTTCAGCTGTTTGTTTTTCTCATAAATAGTACAGGTAGGATGGGATCATGATTTTCTCTTACCGTGCTACTGCCTCAGGCCTTTCAGCAACTGACTTCTACTTACAGAAACACATAATTGTCACAAAGGGCAGGAAGATTGACCAAAGACTCTAGAACTGGCAAAAACTTGTTTTGGATTCTGGATCTCTGATGTCTTTATTTATAGAAAATGGTCTTGTGTTAAATCCCATCAAAGTTCCTGAGTATTATTTCCTTGCCAATTTCAAGTCAAACTGTTTTAAATGGTGATTAAAATAATTTTTGCCCAGTAAGGAATCTGTGGCTCTCTTGACAAGATATTGGTAGTCTTCAAAACTGTCTAATCCATCATCAGGTCACAGTTGATTTATGATTTTGCATCTGCTGGGTGAATACATGACAATAGTTTGTAGCTTGGTGAAGCAACAAGCTGTGTTTCCCCTGAGGAAATGCTGACCTGTTTTCTCAGCCTAACCCAGCAGTTTAGAAATTGCTCAGGTAAACAACACTGTGGTGCTGCAGAGCAAGATTCAGGATCAGTATGGATGCCGGCTGTCTTGCTTTGTTACAGACTTAATCAAGAGGAAATTTTAACAAAGCATGTGAATTTCTTTTGTTTACAGTGCTAGCTTGTGTAGGAAAACAAGCTCAGTTATTCAAGTGCCTGTATTTATTTGAAAGTGAAATATCTAAAATTTCAGGTTCTTTGCACAGTACTTCATACATGTTTTGAGATTTCTGTAAGAACAGAAAGGCTTTTTTGTGTAAAGCTGTTGTAAAAATGTAGTTACACCCACTTTTTGTTATGTGTTAATGTCTATTAGGCTTTGTAATTGGTGTGCAAAGATTGACACTCCTGATACCAGTGCATGCTTACAATAAATGTCTGCTATGGTAATTTAATGCCTTAGTAGCCTTTTAGCAATCACTTACATCTCAAATGCGCTATAAGGCAATTTTTTTATTAGCTGAGGCTATTGCTCACAGTAGAACTCCATTATGAGTGTATTGCTACTCTGTTTATATTCCACTAAAGCAAAGATATAACTGTTTTGATCAGGTTTCCATTTAAAGATAACTTAAAAATACTGTGATGCTTCTTTTCTGCATTTTTTTCACTGTGCAATTGAGGTTAGTGATCATCTTAAAGCTCTTTGTTTATGTATCAGACACAGTGTTAATGTTTGTCTTTGTGGATAAGATTTAATATTTTTCACTTGCTAATAATTTTAAATATTTCTCTCTTGAGAAGAGCCACTCAATTCTATGAACTTGGAGAAAAAATCATTTCATTTTTCCCCAAGTAGGGTGGTTGATTCATTACAACAATTTAAAGAGCAGGCCTTTTTTTCCCATTCCATAGATTTACTTGAAGAAGAAAAGTTATGACACATTTTGAGTTTAAAGATCCAACCAAGTAACCCTCCAAACTTTTGTCTTTCTCAGCAGAACATCAAGGGACATGGCAGCTCGGAGTTCAGAAACCATTTTCTTTGCTTTTCAAGGTACCTCAGCAAGTCAGACTTGCAGAAAGGTGCATGTGTATGGTTTGAAGAGAGCCTGGTTTCCTCAGGAAATGACATATGACTGTGCTGTTGGTCTTGCCAGCAACTTTTGGACTCATTGCCTAGTTTCGTTTTTTAGAAGATATAAAAAATACCAGGGAAAATGAACTCCACTTTTAACATAACTGTGTGTGGGTTGAGGTGAGAGATCCTGGTTAGTACCGGCATGGCGAGGGAGACCCCCAAAGAGCGTGGCCATTCACATCGTTGGTAAAGAACAGCAGCACAAGTGTTGCACTGAGCTGACCACAGCCCTGTCATGGCAGGGGGTCATGGAGGTGATGAGTGCTGAGGTGTGGGACACAGCCTGGGGGCTGCTGCCACTGGAAGGATCTTCCTCAGCTGCCCCAGCAGGGTCTGTGGGGCGGTGTCTGCAGCAGCGAGGTGGTGTTCTGCTGTCACTGTGTGTGCTCAGTGCTAAACCTCTGATCTTTAGTTCTGGCTGAGATCATGAGGTCACATCTCACCTCATGCCATGCATAGGATTCGAGTGCTGCTTCACCTCACTTTGGTGCCCCTTGGTCTCTTGGAAGTGAGAAAGCAGATTTTAACTTCAATCTTCACCCTGAACAAAGAGCCCATAGTGGAACATCAGAATTGCAAACTTGTTCTTCATTACTCTGCCACTTCTCCCGAGTGATTGACTCATCAAATTGCTGCATATCTCTTCTTTCTTGGTTTGAAGTTGTCAAGGTTGAGACATCTGCCTGGAGGGCTCTTAGATCAGTGAATCTTGCAGCAGCCTGAAATCCTTGATGTGTGACCCCACTTCAGTTGGAGGTGGGGAGAGTATCAGCTGAAGTGAACTCTTTTCACATCAGTTGTTCATAGAATCATAGAACATTGTTTTTGATACATTTGGAAATGAAAAATGCTGTCCCGAAAGCACAGATAATGTTTTATTAATCAAGAGATATAGTATAAGTGATTGGAAAAAAAATCCAACAGCTTGGCTCCAGAAACATATTTTACATATTTGAAAGGAGTAGGATCACTGACCGATGGCTACCAACAGTAGTTCTGGTATCTATGACCATAAAGGAAACGTTACATACTTTTGCATCATCATTGATCAAATAAACGTCTGTTTGATTTCTTCCCTTGTGGTTTGACTCTTACTTCAGCTGCTGTAGTGACTGGGGATATTGTCCTTGTGTTCCTTCTGTACAGAGACTGAAAAAGCCTGTTCTTTTGTGTTTGTGATTAGGGAGCTTTTCAGTTTTTGTAATGAAATATTACAGTGTGCCTCTAATGCACCTCATTGAAAACCAAATACATTAGCTATCAGCAAGAGTAAGAACAAAGATAAATGTGCTCTAATTTAAAGGCATGGCATTAAAAGTTTCAGAGGAAACGTAACAGCAGAGAGTGTCTGGACAAAAACAAAAGTGTGATGAAAATAAAGAACAAAACTGTTGTGTGCAGATATGCAAGCACTAATTTCCTCCACTGGTGGTTCATCACTCTTCTACTTTACACTGAAATCCCATTTCCTGCCTCACTTCATGTGTTAATTCCTGGTTTTGCAGGAATTGTAATCAAGAAGGAAAGGAAAAAGCATAGGAGTGTGAGTATGTATCCATAGAAATAAATTTTATTTTTTACATATACATATGAAATTTGGAAAAATGCATATAGCTCCAGATATCTCCTACTGATAAATGCACTTTTAAAGGAATGTTCTTTGACCTGGGACAAAACATATAAACAATTTAAGAGCCATCACTGGTATAATGTTATTTTAAAATATAGGATTCTGTACTTGTAAGAAAATTATTTTAACAAGGTTTCCTGTATGCTCTTGTAAAATGGTCTTGGGCAGAAATTAATTAGTTAGTGTATTTGTATTGAAGAGACTAGAAAACCTAACTCGTTGCTGGCAAAAGTAGATATAAGTGAACATTTTCTGTCCTGAGTGGATCTTTTGAATGGAGATTTAATGGTACCACAGTTTCAACAGGTTTGACTCCATTGCATTCAGGGTTTCTATAGTAATTACTATGGCAACAGTGATGCAGAAAATGTTCCCATGGGAACACAGCTGTGAGTAATAACTAACTGGAAACATTTTGCTTTTGCATTCTTAGGTTAAATGTCCCTTCAGTGAAAGTATGGAGGGTTTACCTGCTTAATAGGAAGTCATTCTCTTGCATAAAAACACACATGTGTTGACAGTTGTGTCTGGTTTCAGAGTAGAAACACCTTTTCAATGTATTGCTGAAGTATCATCCTAAAGACCAATGGAAAGTGTTAGAAACATTAGGTGTAAAATTTGGCACCAGCTTCCAATGTTTTATGTTGTAAAGAAACTTCTTAGGCCAACTTTGTAGTACAAAATCTTCTGCTCAGGAATTATAACTTAGTTTTATCTTGAAGAATTATGTAAATCATTTACATAATGACTAATACTGTTAATAAAAACTGTCTTCATAGCCTTCTGACCTCACCGTGCAACAAAGGTCAGGATCACACAAGTCTCATGGTAGAGGTCAGTATTTGTTGACTTCACTGTCTATTTATAAATTGCCGTCAAAAACTCTTCTGTTTTTTTCAGACATAAATTTGTCAGCATTAAATGAAATATCCTGAAACTGTTTGTTGTTAAATCTAGTTCTCCTTGTACTTGTAAACTGGCCTTTGTGCATACAATTGCCTTGTTCATATTTATTTCACTTTCATTCAGAACAAAGGGGAAACCAGTCTGGTGTTTATGATATGAATAAACTCTGAAACTTGAAAGCATTTCAGGGCTCGATTTAGTAGCTTCACTGTCATGGAGTAACACAAAATGCTTATGGTACTCAGGGGATTTGTAACCACAAGGAAAAGTTCTAATGAATTATATAAAAAAAAGGGAAACTAAACTAGTAAATATTTAAAGGACTCTGGTAATTATTTTTGAGATCTACAAAAATATGTTAAGGCTGAATAAGAAAATCATGAAGAGCACTTTGTTAAATATGAGGAGAAAACAGTTTTCTAAGCCCCGGGGGCTGATAGTTGCTCTTAGAGTTACTTATGTGACTTAATAGGAATTACTGTGCAGATGGAAATGTGATGAAATGGAGGTGAAATCACTATTTATTTGGGCCCCTGTGGTGTACAATCTGCTAGTAATGCAAATGAAAGTCTTACAAGCAAAAATGTCTTTGTAAATCTAAAAGCTACATAGTTTGATCTTGATGACTTGTATCTATATATCACATACTGATATCACATGCACTACAGATGTTTCAGCTGTGAGTATCTTTAATATTTCGTTGCATTTATTGTACTTATTGGTCTTGGTAATCTAATAGATTGCAACTGTTCTCTCCCAGGTTTTGTTGGATGCTTGTCTTTAAAACAACATGCAAAGGAAAACGATAAAACAAAGTATCGTGATTTGAGATTTAAAAAAAAAAGAAATCCTAAGTAAAATCTCTAGAAATGGTGAAAAGTTGAAAAAGTTGTAGCTTTATCCCACAGGCTTAATATAAATATTGCAATTTTCCGTGAAAGGTTTTGTTATTGATAACATGATGAGGACAAGAGGAAATGACAGTACCAGAGGAAATGACCTCAAGCTGCAAGCAGTTCAGATTAGACATCAGGAAGAATTTCTTCACTGAAAAGGTGGTCGGGCATTGAAATGGGCTGCCCAGGGAGTGGTGGAGTCACCATCCATGCAGGAATTCAAGAAACAACTGGATGTGGCACTTAGTGCTATGGTTTGGTTGACGTGGTGATCAAAGGTTGGACTTGATGATCTTGGAGGTATTTTGCAGCCTTCATGATTGTATTATTTTTTGAATTTCTGACTTTTCCCCCACTTCTAAATATTCTGTTCTTTAACTGACAATGCTCAAAGTGTGGGAAAATTTCTGTTGTCCGTGTTGTAGTTATGCCATCATAAAATACTTGCTTGTGATATGAGCACGACCCCAGGATGCTGCAGAATTTAATCTTTAGTGAGATTTTTATGTCTAAATTACTGAACTGTATGTGACAAACTAGCTAAGTGGAATTTGCCATGACAGCCTCCAATCCTTAACGTATGCTGGAGGGCAGAACTAATGGAAACAGAAAATCGTGGTACAGTTTGACTTTTCTGGAGAGGTAGTTACTGCATGCTGAAGATAAGTCATGGGCATGGCTGCATCCACTTGGAAAAGTTTAGTTTATTAGCTCTGCTGGTGCAGCCTGTTACAATCTCAAGATAAGATGTTCTGGTCTGTCTGCACAGAGATTGCAGGAGTGGTTCTTGTCACTCAGTGTAAAACACTTCAAGCAAGAACAGTCTTGCTCAGTGAAACATTATGCTGAAAGTTAGTCCTCTATAACTGATCATGTTTAATAAAAGCAGGTTTCTTTCCTTGTCTGTCTGGCTTAGTGCCATATCCTTGAGAGCGAGGTGTGAAAGTATCACACAGCTCTCTCGAAAAGGTATGCAGGACTGTTTTACTTTTCAACACAGAGAAGTCTCTAAATTGACTATAATGATCCTATACGACATTTTAGTTACAAATCTACGTTTTTTGCCTTTTCAGGTGAAATACAAGCTGTAATGCAGAAAAATATGAAGTTACAAATGAAGAGTAAGGAACCAGCAGTATAAAAGTTTTAAAATCGTGTATAAGATTGACTTGCCTCTAGATGTTACTTGTTTTAAATGCTGTTGCCCACTTTGTTCAGTCCTTCTGATCTCTCTGAATGTCTGTTAGTGAATCACAGCTCCACAGGAGCTCAAGTTTACCTTCAGAAAGAGCCAGATGACATGAATCCAGACAGAAAGGACTTTCAGAACACACCCATTTCCTTTATCAAGAACATGATGTGATGGCACTTGAATGGATTTTGAGGGTGTTAGTAGGTTCTTCATGATGAATAGAAAATGCTGTTTGGGTGGATTTTGAACAGCTAAGGAATCCCTTGTTTGATTTCTCTGTGCGAAAACCCTTTTTTTCTGTCTAACCAGCAAGTGTCAAGTCCTGCCAACCTAAGTGAATTTCCCAGCCTTAGGTTCTAGTTTGAAAATGAAATGAAATAGATTTGTTGTCTTTCCTTGAGCATGAGTATTGTGAGCCCTGAGCCTTGGCTTTTTCTGACGCTGTGATGATGGGGGCAGTTAAGCCTTACCATCAGATCTTGTTTTTCCCATGGACCGGAGGATCCTCTCTGGCTGTTGGGTGGAAATGAGCAAACATTTCTTTTGAATGAGCAGTTGCTCTCCCTGTAAAGAATTCAGCGTGTCTCTGAGATGCAC
Source organism: Cnemophilus loriae (assembly GCA_013397755.1). Taxonomy (NCBI): domain Eukaryota; kingdom Metazoa; phylum Chordata; class Aves; order Passeriformes; family Corvidae; genus Cnemophilus; species Cnemophilus loriae. The sequence goes on along the minus strand of VZTF01009188.1, from coordinate 1,250,187 downwards.
AAGTGGGGTGAAGTAATGACTAAAAATTAACAAGCGTTATTGCCAGTTTTTCTTCTGAATATAATTGAAACAATACAGGAATATTTTTAGGCTGCGTAGTCAAACTAAAGCTGTGAATTATCTCTCTCATCTCAGCCTTTTATAATATTCATGAAACGGTGATAGTTTTTTTATAGAAACATAATACAGGACTCTGTTCACATCCTCCCCAGTGTTAATGCAGCTGTACCTTTGTCAAACAGCAGAAAAGTCTGGGTCCTCCTGTTGGCCAGAGCCAACATATATATCAAGGAGGATGCCTTTATAGTCATGTATACTGATGGCATTTATTTCATCAACCTGCAATAATTAGAAATGAAGAAATAATTTATGGTTAAAGCTTTAAACCAAGCTTGTTATTCTTCAGGAGGTGAAATGTTACATCATTTGGAATATCTGAGTTTTAGACTGAAAAGTAGCACTTCAGTTGGCCTTCAGATTTTTTTTTCATCTTTCATAAAGATGTTCTTAATTTTTGCAGGAAAGGAATCAAATACAGAAAAGAAAAAACCTGCATTTTGTAGCTTCTTTAAGTTTTGTTAGTGATGGGATATTTTATGGTAGGGTGCATTGATTCACAGTGTAAATAAACATGTTCTGCAGAAAGCATGGGAAAAGAGTAGGTGTGTGACAGCTCACTGATACATGTACCTGCTTTGTCTCTGTGCAGCCACGTTCAGAGGGACTGTTTTTCTTTCTTAATGCATTTATGCCGGTTCATGAGAGTAGGACAGTAAAAGATTATGTTCACATTCAGGAAGTCAGCACAGCAGCTGAAAATCAGTCATCTGTTTTTTCCTTGGTATTTTTGTTTCTTTCAAGATACGAAGTGTTCAGTCTTGCTCAGCTGAGTGGCCTCCCCACCCCCTGTTACCCATTTATGATGAGCTCCTGTCTGCAGTATGGGGCCCTGGCAAATCAAACATGTGCCCAGTCTTATAGTTACTTTGCCTTTAGCAAGAAAAACTCATCAAGTAAACTCTCTATATGAACTTAAATGTTTTCTGAGCCAAATTCTGTTGTGTTAGACTTGCTTTACACTTCTGGAAAATCAGTGGAATTTTCCACAATCTCGGTTTAGTGCCAAAATGCACAGGCCTAGTATAAAAGAGAAATTGTATTTGAGATTACAAGTGGATGGGTCAATGTTTTTTATTAAGTAGGTCAAACCATGAGCTTTGCTTTTAAAACCAGTACCAAAGGTACTTTATTATTATCTGTTATTTAAATATCTGAGAAATTCAGTATTCAAAACTACTGTTCAAAGCTAAAATGCTCTTGCACATCTCAGGCTTTGCCAGGTAAACCACTTTGACATTTTTTGTGTGTGGAATTTAGTATCACAACTATTCCAATGTGTTAAAATAAATGTGCTTTTGTGACCTGTGTTTTAGTGTACGTATTTGATAGGTTGAGCAGATGACATCACACAGAACAGATCTGAGCAGTAAGTACTATTTATTATTTAACATAATCTTTGTAAAATATTCACAGCTGTAGTAACAACCTTTATTTCTGCAGATTGAAAAGAATTTTTACTTAGCATGGTTTGTCTCCAAGTGATTTGAGCTTTCCTTTAATTATCTGAGTATTGGTGTAGGATTGCAAAATGAGCTTTTATCTTTAAACGGATGTAGCAGCTGAATATTTTAAACAAAACACACACAGTTTCAATATTCATATCTAAAAAATACTCTTGTAGTCAGGGATTCTGTGTGCAGATAGACTGGAGGATCAGATGAAGATATAAAAGTTGTGTGAACTTAATATAAACTGCAATAAACTGTTCACTTAACTAATCATCATGCTTCAAGGCAGATAACACATTTTTGTTAGTAAATGTAATAGAAACTTTAAAACATTCAGTCTGTATTTTAGTTTTTAGATTCCTTTATACACTTTTACCTACCAATTGTCATTATGTAACTAACCTACAACAAAGTAAAGGTTGCCGTAAAAAGCTCCACTGATTTATTCTGGGAGGCATGTTAATTTGGTGTCTAAAAATACTTCTATAATATATCCATAGTATGTGTGTGATGGAACCTAAACAGAAAACCCTGCACATCTTAAGGACAAAAGCATTTTATTCCCTAGGCTACATAATAGTGGTAGAAGCACCTTGCTCAAAAAAAGTGCCGGAGCACAGAGGGTATTACCAGTGTCAGAAGTTCCTCAGTAAAAAAAAAAAATTGTTAGGTAAAATTCTAAATTATTCTTATTGAACTGCAGGATCACTAGGAACTAGCAGGTAAGCAAGTCAGTCATTCCCTGGTAAATGTTTCAAGGAGTCTAAATATATTTGAGTTACTAAGACATGAAGATACCATTTCCTGACTTATCTTGCCAGTGCTGGAGCTTAAAGGTGAAATGGAGGATACACAGTTAAAACTTCTGCTGATGAGGAGGAGCAGTTTGACACTCAGACAGAGGGACGGGCTCAAGGCTGAGTTTCTCCAGGGCTGCCTCTCCAAGGGACAGGTCCCTGCTTGTACTTTCCTCACAGTGGAGAGACTTGGTTTCAGGTTTTATTCCCAAGGTGAACTTTCCATAGCGATCCCGAAGCCAAGCTCAGATGGAGGGTTTGGTAACCCCTCCCTCCCACAGTCTGAAGAGTTCCTTGATATCCCCACCTTGTAGTCGTTCCTTCTTAACACTGCAGGGCTGAGGAGAAAATGTTTTGGTGCCTTTTAGCTAAACGAAAAGAGATCCATGTGTAAGAAAGGTCAAGTGTTAGAAATTACAGCTCTAAGACTCTGGTTGCAAGTAATTTTAGGGAGGAACTCCTCCTCTCTTTACCTCCGTGATCTCACCGTGATCTAGTCTGTGATAACCTATTTGGTGCATCTCAAGAGTGTTCATCACAATGCATTTTGTTATGGAAACCATCCCCGCCTTGTCCTTGATGTTTGAAAAATCCTTACTATAGTATCTGAGTAATTTATTTTAGATTTATGTGCCTCTAAAAGTCAGGTCTGCTCATCACTTTTAATGCCTATTAATATCTCCTCTTTTTTTTCTTCAAGTTAATGTTTTATTTTGTTCTATCTGCTACCTACTTATGCCAGTGATGATGTTTATTATTGGTCTTCTAAATTATTTTGTTACCAAACCAGGTGCGTCTGATACCCTATTGGACCAGTATCCCTCCTACCAAAGTGTAATCTATTGGCTGTTTCAAAAATAGAATTCTTTGACAGTGTTGTATTTAAAATATGAAATAGCAATTTAGTATTTTAATAGTTTTATAATACAGACTGTTTCTTAATTAGCTAATATCCTGCTGCACTTCAGAAAGGATTTATCCAGTAAACAGAACGATCTCAAGTAATAGTAGTAATGTGTTGTAGGAAAAAAAAAAGTGAAACATAAATTTAAAACATGTTTGAAAAATCTGCAATACTTTATTTCTTTTTCAGTACAGTTTTCATTGATGTTGACAGTGGGAAGACCAAGAGACCAAAATAACTTTAAGATAGTGAAGAACCAGACTGAAAACTGTAAATGAGGTCTTGGTTTTGATAGAACTGTATTTTGTCACTTGAAGTGCATTTGAGAATCAGAACTTTTATGTTCATTTTCATTTAGGGATGTGTTCAGCTGAAAAATGTTGGTTCAGAATGGTGATCATAAACAATTTACAAATATGTTTAGCCTAGATCGTTCCTAGTTATGGGAACAGCAAGATTTCTGAAACAGTCTTTCAGGAAAATAGTGAGGTAGTTCTTCTGCAGTTCTATTGTCTCTGTACGTTTGAGATGGACTGTATGAAGTGCTTGCTTGTAATAGGAAAACAGACTTGAAACATTCACTGTGTTCCAGACTTCAAATGCCTCTGATAGAGTAGAAAGTAGGGAAGTAATAATCAGGCCAGATGCATGAAAGTGAAAGTTTTTGAAGAAATTATTTAAGGTAGCACATAGGGTGCTAAATGAGTCTAATACTTCAGTCTGGTTTTAGAAGAGTGCTGCACACATTGGGTGGAAAAAAATATATTGTGAAGAATTTTCTTGTACCCTGATTGTATCAGATTGAGTCAGCAAGTCATGGAGGAACACACGGTGACCTCCATATGTCTCCCTGCTTTTTTAATTAACTCCTTTTGGTGAAACGACGTTGTTTTGTTAGGCTGCTGCATTCAAGGCCCTTTAATAATGCCGCAGTAGCATTAAAAAGAAGAGTTAGCAGACCATTGTGAATGATGGGGAAATTCATTCTCACCAAAATGAAGTAAGGCTCTTGATTGATAAGAGGGAAGAGGATGCCTATTGTGAAAACTGACAAAATGTAAATTTGATGTGTTTGCTCTTTATAAAGACTGTCTTTGTGTAGTCTGGGTTGCTGTCAGTGAATGAGAAAGTTACCGATTGATGATAACAATTGCTTAGTCATCTTTCTTCTGCTGGATGGACTTTAGTTGAGTGGAGATGGATGATATGACAAATTTATTGCTTATTACAGAGTTCTCAGTTCTCATTACAGAATGATTGTGGGGAGAGATAATTTTTAATTAAGTCTTCATTTCTCTTGAAATACTGTCTAAACTGTCATAAAACTTGCTTTATTGAAGTTGAAATGTCTTTTGCTTTCCCTACATTCATCCTAATTAGTATAGAATTACTGCAGTTCTTAACAAAGGGGGAAAATAAATGCATGAACAGCATTAAAATATAACATAAAAAAGATGAAATGTGAGTTCAAACATATTTTTTTAAAAATTACTAAGGAGTACAACTTTATAGAAAGCTCACAGTACTTTCTCAAAAACCTGACTGGTTCCAGTATGAGATCATCTGTGAATAAAAAGGTGCAAAACACCATTAGGACAATTGATAATCTGTGTAATACGCTTTTGTTAATCACATTTTTCTCTTTTTATAATGCACTTACTGTTCCGGTGAGGCTTTTAGGTTAGAAATTCAATTTCGTAATATTTTAACATGGAGAGCTGTAGTAGGAGGATTTATTAGTGGGACAGTCTTTATCACTGAAGCCTGTCGTGTGTGCTGCCTTGTGCTCTTTAATGACTTTACCAATCCACTTCAATATTAATATTTTTTCTGGTTTGCAGGCTGGTACGGTGAAAAACTGAGAAGATTTACATCTCAACTTTTGATATTACAAAAATTATTTGTCATGATTATAATTTCTTGTATTATACTGGCATCTAAAAATGTTTACTGTGATCACAGTTCTATGATGTGTTTTAATGAACATGAAAACAAAAACATCTGTACACCAAGTATTTTACATCAAAAAAGAGAAGACAGAAAAAAAGACAGGGGAAACTATTGCTATCCTGACCCTAAGAAAAAAAATTGGGGTATGGTGTGTTGGAGTCCTTCAGGAACTATATGCGGCAGGAAGAACTTGTGTGTTAGTTCAGTGCTTTAACTTCAATATCTGTCGTGTTATTGTTGGATGGTGAGATTTGACAAGCAGCCATTTAATTTGCTATTTTTTAATCAAGTTTTTGTGTTCATGTTACTATTTGTAGTTGCTTCTGTAATGTCTCTAATTGCATGGTTGGAGTTGCAGTGTGCTCAGCACTTGGGTCCTGCTGCCAAACCATGTGTTGGTCTGGTCAGCTTCAGCAGGTCACTCAAGCTTTGATCTGACTTCATGTGTAAAATCTCAGCAATGTTTGCCTACCTTTGTGAACTAATTGAAGATCTTGCTGGTGAAAAGCATTCATTAGGAGAGAAGTGGGCCACGTTATGGTTACTTCTCAAAAATAATTGTGCAGTGTTTATTATAGAGTAGGAGAAAGATATTTTTTTAAATTTATTTTATTTTTTTTTAAATTTTTTTTTGGAATGAGTGAAAACAGAAATCAGCTTCTAGTTTTTAGTGTCACACAAGAGGCTGGCTAACTTGCTTTTTACAGGTTTGTGTAGTTCCACTGCCAGGGTTAAAGGCTCTGAAATGTCCCCCTCCAGTACAGCTGCACCATCTTGCATCATGTGGCATAACTGCAGCTTCACAGGCTGTTTGGGTCAGGGTTGTCTCTGCTGAAAATCAGTGAGAGGAATAAGTTGCTGTCAGACATAAGTCAGAGCATCTCTGAACGCTTGAAAGGCTGCCATGTCCCTTAGTGCTCAAGCTGAATTAAAACACATAACTACACTGAAGACAGAAACCTGTCAGAGGTACAGCCAAGGAAGTCTAAGTATCTTAGTACTTGAAGCATGTGTTTTTCTTTTCTCCCTCTATTGTCATTCTGTTACTGAGATAGAAAATATGTTAGCTGAAAATGTAAACACTTTTCTTTGTCTCATCTTGCAGGCCGAAACAGCAGCAACAGAATAATTTTTCTTTGTTTCCTTCCACCAAGGGCTGGAATTTCAGAGGGGTAAGTTATGTATTGTTTTGTTCAGGGTATAACATTCCCTCCTGCTGCATTCTGTTGCAGTGTAACTTTGTAGTTAAACCATGATCCGTTATGACTAAAATCATGGCAAAACAATTAGATTGGAACTTTTAATTTTGTACCCTCCTAAAAGGCTTTCTAAAAATGCCAGCTTTTTTTTTTTTTTTAATGTGATTGGTTGTATTATTATGAGGGGTACAGGACATAATCACACTGTATATTAACCTACTTTAAATTAAAAAAAATAGGGTGTGTTTTCATATCTGAAAATAAATAATGAAAACTGGACTGATACTGTTTTATTCTAATATAGGTATTTGTAAAGTTATTGCAAGTTTGTAGATATGAACTTTGCAGAAGTACAGTTAAATCATAACAAAAATTACCTGGGTCTCTTACAAGGCAGGAGGGAATAGGTTTTATTTCTATTTGCTTGGCTGAGTAAGGAAATATGGAAGCTTGTGTGTTCCCACAGAAACTGACTGAAAAGATACACGAAAAAGCAATGCAAGTGACACTGAGAATCTTAGTATTTGCTGGTGGTATCAGGAGCTTTTATTCTTGTCCTCTTCAGGTTTCAGAGGTAGCTTCTTAGTAGGTTAATTTGTTCAGGGAGTCAGTCATGTTATCCCCTCTCTGTCCCATATGGCCTGTGAACCCTTCTACACCATTTGGTGTAAAACTCAATGTGATGGTGATGTTGCAATGGCAGTGGTGTGTTCGCCATGTGTGTAAGTACTGGGATACAGTCCAGGAGAAGTCACTGCATGTTGTATCTAAGGTCATGGTAATCTTTTGGTTAAAGGAAGGGCTTTTCTGCCTCGCAAACTTCTTTTGGTATAGTGAACACTAAATTACCATTACCTGTAATGTGGGCTGGCTTGTACTTGGGAGACCATATGAATTTGTTTTCTCTGAGCTTCTTCCAACAAAATAGTTAAGTAGACAGACTTTACTTAAATGCTTTGGTGAAAGAGTAAGTGGCATTGACAGATTTACTGATCTGCATTGTTCATAATATGGTAAACTTCATTAAAACAAAAAATATTTTTACAGACTTTTGCATTCTAATTCGGTGTTTTAAACAGAGCATCCATTATAGTTTACTGTGAGCTTTTTATTGTCGCTATTTCTTGTATTACACCAGGGGTGAAGTTGTCAGTGATACTGAGAAAATAGTTCCCTCACAACGGCATTGTCAAGAGTGTAGGCAAAATACCAACAGCCTCTAAGCAGTAGATTAATTACACATTTCAGAGCCAGTTTAAAAATAAAATTGACTCTAGTGTTTCCCCCAGTTCTCTCCCAGCTATGCTGGAAAAGTGATTGAGGAAGAAGGTGGGTATGGAAATAGTACAAAGAGTATTGTAAGTATGAGTTGTAGCTGAAAAAACAAAGATCCCAAGTTCAGAGCAGTAGCTCCCTGAAGTAAAGACATAGGGCTGGTTTCACAGTGGCAGCATGAGGTCTGTGATCCTGTGTGGTGCTGGTGGAGTGAGCTGTACACAAAGGACAGAAAACTGGGGAGTAAAATCCTTTAGAATCAAGAACCTGAAAAGAGATAGGAGTAGTAGTATTAGAGAAAACAGGCAACAAGTTAATGGATCTTCAAACTGCTTCCTCCATGTGTAGAAATGAAGATCTGTGGCAGGTGGTTGCTACCTTATTTTTAAGAAAACTTTATGAGATAGTAACACGGATGTCAAGTCCTACAGCTGTAATATTTCATACAGTGCATAGTAGACAGTTGCAGTTAATTGTTTGAAATAAATGGCTGCATCAAGGGAAGAACCTGTATGAATTGTTCACTTGATCTGTTTGGATGCTGAAGCCAACATAGCTGAGCACTGGAAAAGAGAGAACTAAGTGTCTGTTGATGTTTGCTTTGTGTAAGCATTAACTTTATTTCAATGGATGGAAAAACTGAGTTATGAAAAGCCCAATGAGCAGACTTGAAGTCACACAGGTTTTCATAGAGATGGTGAAAGAGGATAGGTTGGCTTTGATGTCTTTTCTCAAACAGGACTAAAACCTTACTGGCTAAAAGAACTAGGTTAATGTTGACAGTGGAGCAGAGCCACAGCTGAGTATAACAAACACAACTCTGGAGCTGACTTATTCATGGCTATGTTTTTTTAACTTCTATTTCTATTATTACAGACTGTAATACAGGATCATTTCAACAGTCAAAAAAAATAATAAAGTGATTAGCACAGAATTGCAACTTTGTGTTCATCTCCCTGTCCTCGCTTTTCAGTCAGTTCACTCAGTTTAAACGTCTCTGTATCGTGCTGATAGAGGGACATGTTAAAGAAACCTTGAACATACGCCAACATAAACCTCAGAATAAGATAAGGAAGGCCCGGATGCTACACATTTACCAAAGAAACTCCACTGCACTTCTCTTTTCCTTACTTAAAGTTATCAGAAGAAGCTGATTTCTATCTTGAGCCTATGGTTAGAGATCACATTTAACTCTCTCAACGGGGATTTTCATGTCAGAATGATATCATGTTTCTGTTGTTTTTAGATAGTGGTAGCAGTGGCTTCCAGAATTTTGGGCAGTGTTTAGATATCAGTGGGGAGAAAAGAGTTTATTTATTTATTTATTTTTTTTACTGAATAAATCGAACCTGGTTTAGATAAAGTTTAGACTTAAAGTTACTGAGCAGTGAAATCTTTTTGCTGTAAGCTCCTCCTGTATACACAGAAGGGCATCAAGTTAATTTGGGGTTTGAAGAGATTTTTATAGTCAGGTATCCAGCAAATAGACTATTACGGAGGGAAAGTATTTGTAGTGAGAACTGTCATTCCAGAGGAAGAAACACAGAACCTGTGGACATAAGAATATCCCACACTGGAGGGAAGACCAGAACATAGGAGATTAGGTGTTAGATGTGGTACTTAAAATAGAAAAGGAATAAAGCAAAGGAATATAAAATATAGAATACAGAAAAAGAATAAAAGCAAACTCCTATCCTGGGTATAGGATTGGAGAAGGAAAGAGGAGGAATCTGCAGCTTGGAAAGAGGGATAGGGTGGAGAAAGCAAAGAGCTGTGAAAGAATTGTGAAAGAAGGAGAGTGGAAATGGATAAAATACAGAAATAGAGGAAAGCTAGTGAGTGTAAAAGCAGAGAGATGGAAATACAAAGTGGAGGCAGAAACCTATAGAACACCGCAGGTTTATCAGTTCAGCCTTTGTGAGTGCTGACCCTGAGATGATAAGATGATGTGGATGGGGAGCAAGTTGTGTCTGGGACTTGGTAAGGAGAAGTGCAAATATCTGAAGGGATGGGGCAGTTCAGAGGCAGGTCAAAAATGAATATAACGAAAACACCAGCACAGATCTTGGCACAGAAATTAGTATTAATTCTATTTTTGCTTTATCATCTGATTGCCATTAACTCTCACTGTTCTTCTCATCTCTGTGCCACCCTTCCCTTAAAATCTTGATGCAGATGAGTGGCTTTCCTCAGCGTCACTTTTTGGTGCTTATAAGTAAGAGAGAGCAGGTCAATATGCTGCTCTGAGTGTCTGTGGAAATAATGTGTTATGTTGCTGAGTAGAGTGGGAAACAGCTTACTTTCATGAAGCATTCCGTCAGATGAGGATTACGTTTGTACAGTCATCCACACACAATTAGAAGATGTCAAGATTAAAGCTTCTGTGTTCTTTTGGTAGTTATGATACAGTCCTTGAGTTATATGATTGTATGCTATTTTTTATCACACTAAGAGCAGTCAGTTTTATAAATAAGGAAGTTCTGAATTAATGAAGAGTAAGAATCTCTCTTGAGAGTTTGAGGTTTCAGCTGCTTTATCTGTCTCCCTTCCTGCTCCCTTAAAAGCACCCACTTTTTTTATGCCAGCAGGACAAACTTCTAGACGTAGATATGCAAATGGAATTCTGCACATGCTTATTTTTCTAAAAAAAATAAAAAATAAAAAAATCCTGGTACTTTTGCAGAAGTAGTGGTACACAGTGTTGCTATGATGACATTTGAAGTGACTATGAGGAAACTGCCAGTCAGTCGAAAGAAAAGCAGTTACCTGATTAGTGAAGAATATTGGGCTGTAGGCAGAACAGATGAGGGATGCTGGTTTTGTCTGCACTTGTCTCTGATATGCCTCTCCACTGTTCCACCAAGAGAGCACCATTTCCTGCATGCTTTAAGCAAACATCTGAACTGTTATGATGGTTTCTTTATTTCCTCCCTGCCACACACAACAAATTTGGCTGTAGATCTTCAGTGCTAAAAATAAATAGTGAAATCTAAACCAACATTTTGTACTTGCAGTAGTTTAAGGCATGTGTTTAGGGTGCAGTTGCCTGAAGATTGAGGATAATTTATTGCAATGAGGCTTCTTCCTGTTCCCTTCTCTCTTGTTTCCTTTCTAGTTTTGCAAAAGCATCTAACTGAGCTGCAGATGTGGTCAGCTGTGAGGAAGGCTGATTTAATTTATGAGAGATTTGACATAAAAAAGTGTTAAATATGCTGAAACTCAATTTTATATGTGTAAGTGGTTTCTTTGCTAGTTTTACTGCACACGTTTGTTGGGGAAAAGGTGTCTGTCATTCCAAATGAGAAGAATTCCACACTTTTCAGACAGTATTTGGAAAACAGTATATTTTTGTGCAGACTGGCACACTTCAGTTATCCCCTTCAGGGTGCACGAATCTCAACAAGATAAAAATTGCTAAGAGAGAGAAGAAGTTCTTTCCTGGCTTTAACTTGATGAATAATTGCATAAATAACTTAATTATTTACTACTGTAGAAAGCACCTCTGTACCTCTCCTGGATTCTGCCTGGTTTTACTTGATTTCTATATCCACTGATAGTTGTTTGCCTAAGCAATGATGTTACCTGTAACAGAAACTTATTAGAAATGATATCATACAGGTCTTTTCTCATACTTGTTGAAACAGTTACGCACTACTGTCTCTAGATCAAACGTGCTTAAATACCATTATCTCTTAGTATGTCCAGTATGATTTTAAAACACAAGTTATCATATGCATCAAAAGACACGTGTGGTTTTCAGTTAGTTCAGTATACTCCAATGCACAATTTAAGCAACTTCCTGGGTGGAGGATGGTTACTTTACATCATTGACAGCATGTTTTAAAAACTGATTACTTTGTGTAGTCACAGCATAGCTGGGAGTGGAATAATTGTACCTGCTGTGACATAGCAGTCAGGAGTTGGTGCCATAGCCAGACTTCGAGCAGGGGCGTCCAGCTGGGATCCCTGCTCCCCATGGCTGCTCTGGTGCTGCTGCTCCTCCGTTTGCCTCTGCAGAGAGCCCTGTGTCTTCCAACCTGCATCAGGTTAAAGAGATGCCAGGTGGATGATTGATCCCTGACCTGCCTCATCCCCCTTTGTCTTTGAACAGAATTCCATGTTCCTTTTCTTCTTTCCAACAGATGATGAATTCCTGTATGCCAGTCACTCCTTTCAGATCTCTTCCTCTGTCTTCTTACAGTGGGTTCAAGCTCTTCCGTTTCAGAGTTTAATTGTCTCAGTCCTTCTCTTTTATTGCCTGGCTCTGCTCAGACCTGCCTTTAGTCTGCCTCCGTGGAGGAGCTGTTGTGCTGCTATCCAGCATTGACCTTTCCTGGGCCGGAATGGCCCTGATACCTGACACCAGAAATAGTAATTCTGTAAGCGTTCTTGCAGTTCTTTCTTGGGAGCACCTGCAGGAGCAGGGAAACTTTACTTCACACTTCACACCATTGATAGCAGCAATGTTAGGAGCATTACAAATATCCTTCCATGATACAGTTTCTAGTTCAGAAGGCAGGAGCTTTTACATGGTAGCAGATAGACACCCTGAACATGGATTTTTGTTTGTAGAAGAGTTGGGTTTGATGTCTCTCTGTTTAACCTATGGGCGGAGTTTTAAATGGTTTATCTTATTGGTTTTGGTTTTGAACAAACTGTTGGAACTGCTGTTGATTAGTCACAAGACTAATTCATCTTGGAACAGCAAGGTTTATATTGGCAAACAAATACAGATACTATCAGAAATTCATTGTGTGGCATTTGCGTAACTGGGATAGCAGTCAATTCCATCTGCAGTTTCAAAACATATCAGAATTGTTGTATTCTTAATGTATACACTGAATTCAAAAACTAATTCAGAGTGACCAGTTAGACAATCTTGAAGAATTAAAAAATGTATTATTCCAAAGTCATATGCCAAGTCAGCTTGGTTTAATCACTGTGACTTCTACCCACAGTATGTGATGTGAGATTAGCCATGTCACGCTAGAATGTTTGATTTGAAATCCCAGCAAAACATGGTTTGTTGATATGTTGTGCTTAGGCCTGTGATAAATGGCCATATCTCTTTGTAGGATCAATGGCTACTGTAAATTACAAGGTCCTCTGCATACAGTAGTGTGGCAACAATCATGAATGTGCTGGAGAGACAGCTGTGAGTTGTTTATAAATCTGTTCCAAAGGGGAATGATGCTGGCTGGCCTTTAGAGTTCAACATTCCAAGATTCCAGTAGTTTGGGACTCAGGTAGACAGACCTGTCCATGTTTTGTGAGCTTTAACTGCTTATGCTACCTAGAGAGTGCTGTCCTGCTTAGGAGTTTGCACTGACTTCATTAACTCAATTCAGCAGCTGTTTTATTAAACTTTCACGGCTTATACATCTGAAGCCATCTAGGAGTTAAGTACGTAGCCATTAAACTGTCCACGGAGTTTACACAGGTGCTTCCAAGTTAATTACATGGTAGTTATAGAAAATAGACTTTAGATTCTATGCTTCTTAGGGCAAGAATATTGAGGGCCTTATAAGAGCACTTGGCTGAGGCATTCCTGAAAAGACCTTTACAGGCTTTTACATCTGAAGACTTTTGCCCCGTGATTTTTGTTGTGTAGGGTAGGTATTCTGCTTACTAAAGCTCAGTTATTCAATTAATACTTTGAATTCTTCTGATAATGAAAATAGTGTATTATCTCCCATTTGGAAGGGTTTTGTATAATTTCATTTAATCTTTTCAAATAATTGATTTTTTTTTAATACTTCATACGATCATTCTGTTACTGTTGTAGGGATTTATTTTATGGATCTTTGTAAGTGCTTTGTAATAAGTTTATTTTTGTTCTGGGTGTGGTTTGTTATTTATAGTAGAAATATTCTGTATATGCTATAAACTGTCCATGCCAGCTATTTTGCACATACAAACAATACTGAGCTAGAAGCAGCATGTGATAAAGCAGATAGGTCCAATTGTGATTCTCTTAGGCTAAGTTGGATGTTCTGTTATAGAGCAGATTTCCTGTCTTTAATCACAGACTGGGTGTTACCTTGTACTCCTGCTGTCATTTACTGTTCTTTTCTTTGTTCAGCAGCCGATGAACTTGACCCCTGTTCAATTTAACTCAAATCCAACTCTGCCCATTTCTTTGTCTTTGTTTCCCCCCACTCCACCAGTGGCTGCTCTTTGAGAACACGTGATGTGAAATTACTATTTCCTATGACTTTGTTTGAGAAACCTGTACTGGTTGACAGAGTGATGCTGTTGTCCGGCTGAATTTGATGCCACTCAGTCTGAGAAACCAACATTTTAGAAGCAATTTTGAACTATACATTAATATTTTATTGATGCTACACTGTTTTCATATTAACAATTTTATTTTCAAATGTCTAGGGAATATGAATGGCTGTACACATGGACACGAATTGGTGTTGTTTGGTTTTACTAGTTGTGATGCTTGCAGGAGAACTTGGTGTTTTCACAGCCTGTTATAAAGATATATTATTAACGTGACTCTTTCCATTTTACCAAATTGTTGTGATGGTCTGTTGTCTAATTTCCTAGTGCTTATACTGTAAAAACTCACCAGTCATTCTAATTTGATTGTAAAAGTTTCCAATTTGGTAGTGCTTAGGTATTATTATTTGAAATGGTGGATTCAATTTTAAATAAAAAGTAAATAGATGGACTACACTACTACTCCTTATAGATTGATTTGGAAAAGGTTTCAAAAGCATTTCCAGAGACAGTTGGGAAATCCTCCATACTGGAGGTTTTATTCTAACATCTCCCTCTCCATTTCTAGTCCCTGTGCAGTCCCACAGGTTCTAATTCAGTTTGTCAAGTTGTACTTGTGACAGAAAGCTAAACAAAATCCTTTTAAAGACCAGGAGAGAAGGAAAACCTCCTGAAAAGTCCTGAACTTCTGAAACAGCTTACAAACAGTACTGGAGCTGATGGGAAAAGAAAAGGAAGTTTGAGTTCTTCTTGACTGGAAGGAGCATTTTAAGTGGGTTTGTTAGTTTGTCCATGAGGACTCACGTTCATTCCAAACACAGAGGTGCTTTCACAGCCAGATTTGCTCAAACATCTCAGCTGTAGAGTGAATCCTAATTAGCTGTAAACATAAGAGAAAGATTCTTCTTGGAAGCTAATGCTCTGGTTAGAATGGACACAGCAGTTAAAAATTATGACCATCTTTTAAAAGCTGACACAAATGCATAATAAGAGCAATATGATGGTGTCTTCTATTTATTGCAGCCTGGAAACAAATTTTGTTATTACAGGAGCAACCGGAAAACGAAATCTCCATTTTGCTGGATATCACATAAACATAGTAATAAACAATTTTTTCTCTAAAGAATTTGCAATCTAGGCATACGTAAGACATACTGTAACATTTCTTCAATAATACTAAATTAAATTTTTTGAAGTAAATTCAGACCTGTTGAAGCTCTTAAATTTCATTCATGGTGACAGATCTTTGTAATTCCTGGATTCTGTTAAATGTTTTGAAATGGGATATCCCATTCTAATGGAAGATGAATATAATATCATATGGATATATACAGTGTATATATATTCAGTGTATATAATATGATCCTAACATGATTTGAGGTAATGTTCTTAGGATATGTAATATGCACACTTAAAAATATTTATTACATTGTTTTTGATGCAAAAATTGTACGCTGGTGGTGTCTATCTCTTTCTAGATCGTGATTAATTGTAAAGCTTTTCAGAGAGAGTTAAATTTAGCATTCTTAAAACACTCATAATGCACAATGAGAAAACAGTTTCAATCTATCTCTGTGCGAGCGGGCTCCCCACTGAATTTGCAAAACTTAGTTATTTTCAAAGCACTGTTTTCAGTTGTTCACAATCTTAAATATCCTCAGAAGTAGCAGTCATAAGTTTCAACAATCCCTGTGTCCTCCCAGACACTTCCAGTCCAAGGCAGAGCTGTAGCCTTGTGAAAAGGTCATGAAATGAGGGCAGTTGTACTGATCCTAAGAAAATTAGATTGCATGTCCTGACTGCAGGGATACTGGGAGGAGATGGCAGAGAACTGCAGCACTTCCTGAGGGTCCTCAGTTGGGCAGTGGCTGGTGCAGTTTGGTGTGGCACTTGCTTCTGGACTACTGCAGTCCTAGAAGCAAAAATAAAAATTATTCTCTTCTGAATGTCTTCAGCAAATCATGGCAATCTTTTTCACATTCTGGGAAGCATTATCTTAGAGTTCCCCAGATCTTTATCTCTGGGGAGAATATGTGAGTAACTACAAACTCAGTGGTTTGTACTATGGGAGATGGGATGGGCAAGTTTGGATGGGTTGGGCAAATTTGGCAAATTAAAGGGATGGACAAATTTGGATTAGGGAATTTGCTACCAGTGAGTATCTGTCCCAGCCCTTGGAAGGAGCTAGGTCAAACCTCACAGCACTTGAGTTGTGTATGTTACCCTTTGTGCAGTAAAAATCCTGGTTGCAGCAGAAGGATACTGCCCTGGAAGAAGGATTTTCCTATTTGCAATATCTGTAATTTTAAAAACTCTGGAGAAGAAAGCAACAGTGAATCTGCTTAGGTAGCTTTGCTTGCATTTTGCTGTGATTTTTGACACAGCAACTAGGAACTGTCTGTGTGCTGTCTGAATAAAGACTTGTCATGTGCTGCTGGTTACAAACGTTTGACAGGCTTCAGCCTTGTGCCACCACACTGCTTCGGGCATTTTACAAGTGAGAATGCTAAGGCAGGAAACTTTCTGAGACATAGTGTTGTCAGATTTATTTATTTTAATTAAAAAAAAATTAAATAATGAATAGCTGGTGTTCATTCTCTCTTCTTGAAAACTATAGTTACAGCAATGTTTAGCTCCCTTTACCCAGAGCTTTGTGGATGTTTCTGGCTATTTATTTGATCCTGTGTTCATGGTGCTGTCTTGCTTCATTTCATGTTTTGTTGGACTGGACAGCAGTGCTATAACTGCACAGGGGCCATAGGAGCAGCTTTCATATATTTACATATTTTGAGTTTGTCAGTTCTGATTTCTGGACCTCATTCTATTGAGGAAGTTGCTGTCTGGAATCTAGATAGAGTATCTTAGATTTCCTTCCTTGTACTTGTGTGGCTGTTTACAATATAAGTAAGTTCAAGCTACATTTTCTTTTGGGTGGATGCCTTCGATACTGCTGTCAACAAAGTGCAGAGTACCTTGCGGGTGACTTGTGCAACTGCAGGGAAAAACCACAGATACGTTTTCTTTCCTCAGAGCTTAGAAAGCAGGTTTGGCCATGCCATTAATTCGCGATGATTGATACAGGTAGAGGGCCAGACTGCTTTAAATGTTGTTTATTAGATTGATGAGAGAAAGCCTGACACAACGCTGAAATCTGTGATATCTGCCTTTAGACTTCTTAGATTGTGATGGCTGCGGAGGCAGGTGGTTTAGGTGGCCTAAGGAATAGTGCGAGTGCAAATATAAAGGAGCATAGCAAGTTAAAGTCTTTACTTGTTGCGGTCTCCAGGAAGTAGAATACGGTAATCCAAATGTTACTAGGAAATCTGACTGAAAAATGCCTGCCTACCTAACTTCATCTTTGGTGCAATTAAAGAGCTATGGATGTCATAACACTTCAAAAAATTGCACTTCTGTATTTGGTCCTGGGTGAGGTGTTACCAAATTCTGATAGCAGAGGATTAGGGTTTCCTATATGAGGTAAAAGATGGTTTAAGAAATAACTTTAAGTTAATAAAGAGAGAGTAAGAGATACTTGAAAAAGATTGCAGGCTTATATATAGAATTTATATGTATTTCCTTGGAAAAATACACTATGTTCTGCTGGAAGGGTCTGAAAGGAAGGTGGCTGGGTTGGGTTTTAGCTCACCTTTGGGCAGGGTAGGCAGGCCAATAGGATTCACCAAGAGGGATGTACTTAAGTAATTTTTTGAATCTTGGCCTAAAATATCTGCTTTTTGAAAGGTCTTTCAGGCAGTATTTTCTGTCTGCAGAGGTGTGATGGCTCCTCATCTCAAAGGAACTTGTTGCTCGCTGGTTGTTTCACCTTTTATCTTCTTCCTTCAAGTTCAGCAGAAATTTTTTATTCTGAAGAAAGATTGCACCAGCTCACTAAGGACTTGTTTTCTTTAAAGATGAAGTTTGAATTGCTGTTCTCTTCCTACCCAAATTTAAATTTATCTTGACATTCTTGCTCAGTGGAAGAATGCAGAATTCTGCAGATGGCAAAACGAGCTCTGAGTTTGTAGATCTGAGCAAGTCACAAAAGATTGAACAGGATAGGGGCAAATCAAAAGTGACGTGTAATTCTTTCTGCAGTTATATTGAACTACTAGGGATAAAGTCAAAGTCTGCTCTTGTCTTTACATGCAAAATTGGGGTGCTCTGCCGTGCTCATCTTTGCTCCTTTATTCTGGGCTGATTCTAAAACACTCTGTATTTCATTTTTACCATTATGCCTCTGTTAATTTAAGAACTCCTCCTAAACACATCCCATAACTTCTCGAATACTCAAAAAAATAAATGGTAAAAGAAATATTTAAATGTTCTGCCTGGTATCTACCAGCTGTTTTGTCTGCTGAGACATCTGAATTTGGACATAGTTGTCTGCCCTTGAGTTTAAAGCCCATTGCTGCTGTTTAAGAGTTGCACGGGTGGGAGATGGACTGTTTCAGTTACCGAGGCTCAAAGTTCCCAAACACCTACCTGTTATTTTAGAAACCTGTTAGTGATATCTTTACCTTCACCATACTGGTGCTTTTCACTTATTGGCTGTTTGTAAAACACTTCTGTCTGTTTAAAATATTATTTTGAAGCAGCGTGTGAGAGAAAAACCACAGCAGAGATAGACACGACAGTACAGATCTCTCAGCTTCTGATAGTTGCAGTGCGATGCATGACAGGAAGCGAGAGCAAACAGTGTGGCTGCATGGGGAGGAGTTCCTGCCGAAAACTGAAGGACAGACACAGGGACTCCTTTGTAGCAAAGACTTTTCATTGTCACGCTGAAAATTAAGAAACCCCCTAAAATCTGAGTACGATACAAAATAACTCATGGTGTGGTGCTGCTTGTTTGTGCATCATCAGGTAAGCGTGAATCGGGATTGTGTAACTTTTTATTGTTTGTGTACAAGTTGGAATTGCACAGACACTTCTTCCAAGCATGCCAGGATTTAAGACTGTGTACTGATTAAACAAAAATGTTGCTTGGCAGGAATGTTTCCTTCTGTAAGGAAAGAAATTTGCTAAAGGCTGAGGTAATATACTCTGCTATTCCCAATGCAATGGAGGATGGTTTATTTTTCTCTCTGTATTGGTCGTTGGATGCTGCAGGATGATGAGTTTAGGTCTTTGCTTCTGCTTTTCCGTCATACCCATGTAAACATCTCTGCCTCAGTCTCCTAGCCTGAAAATGTGACTTTTGGTTGATGCTAGGGTTTAAAGGGGAATATTTGTAGCAATATGCATTATTGTCTCCATTGTCAAAGCGAAAGCTGTAACATATCCTACTTACAGTGTATTTACGCTGCAGAATGATTCTGCTCTGCAGCATGTGGATGTGGTATCACCTGGAAAACTGGGTGCTGTTATGGACACTGCACTTTGGAAATATGTGGACAGAAGAGTAGCAAGATTGATAATAACTGTAGAAAATACAGCCTTTGAGGGAGGTTTAAAAGATTTAGTGCATCTTTTGTATAGGAAAATAAGACTTGATATGAGATGTGAATATAGGTTTATCTCTGAGAGTGTGTGAACAATTGCAAAGTGGGCACTTGTTCTCTGTATTTGCCAAGTGTATCACAGGAATAAATTGGCTTTTTTCATAGCAAGGGAGATTCAGGTTAGATATTTTGGGGATAAATGCTTCCTGATTGTCATGTTCATTAAGAGTAGAACAAAGTGTAGAATTAAAATCTGTCATTTCAAACTGTTGTATAAAAACTTTCCAACCTGTCTTACATGTTGCAGTGGTTAGCATTTAGTACTTAGTTGTTCTTAATGATTTGTGTGGAGTTTTGATTTTGGGCTGTTAATATGTGAATAAGAGTAGCCCATTAGGGACATCAGTGAACAGATGTGATCTCAAATTTTGCAGCTCCAGCCCCAGTTTGCAGCATCCTTTCTTGGAAAACTAGAGAGCGTCCTCTCATTTAGGAAGCCAAGTTATTTCAAAATATTTCAAATATTTCAAGATATTTGTGTATATCTTGACTAAAACTGTACTTTGAAGTTCTTAGAAATATGTGATCAAGATGGGGGCCTGTAGTGTGAGGCAAATCAGGGGTGTGGAAACCTTATGGCTCTACAACACCTGAAAGGACGATATAGCCAGGTGGGGGTCAGTCTCTTCTCCCAGGTAACAAGTAACAGGACCAGAGGAAACAGCCTCAAGTTGCACCTGGGTAGGTTTAGTTTGGATATTAAGGAAAATTTCTTCACTAAAAGCACTGTCAAGCACTGGAACAGGGTGCCTAGGTCAGTGGCAGAACCACCATCCCTGGAGGTGCTTAAAAGCCATGTAGTTGTGGCACTGAGGGATATGAGTTAGTGGTAGCTTGACAGTGCTGGGTTAATGGTTGGACTTGGTGATCTTGAAGGATTTTTTCAACCTAAGGGATTCTGTGACTCTGTGTTCAAGGGTCTGTGTGCCCTGCAAGTGCACAAAACCTTTAAGGATACAGTTAGAGCATTAAAACACCCCAACTTTGATTATTCTCATTTTTACAAGCAATCCTGTGCTAAACTCCCTCAGCACAAACATACAAGGCCGGGAGCTGCAACTTCATCACCTCATCTCGCCGAAGACTAAGGAATCCAGAGATTGTTTGCATGCTGGCTGATTTATTTCTTGGAGACATAAAGAATTGGATCTGACAGATCCCAGCTGAAAAGTGTTTGAGAGAAGAACAGAAGATGAATCTAAATAGTGTATGGACTCTTTTAAATTGCATCTTATTTTTTATTTATATACTAGGTGAGTTTAGAATTGTTAGATATTGATTGTGTTAATTAAAAGCATAATTTATGTAGTATTGTTCAAATTCTGGCTGAGAAAGGCTTCTCATGCAACAAAAAACTCCTATGGAAAAGAAATAAATGTAACTTATTTATTTATTCAATTTGGTTTGGACTTTATAGTAAAGTTTGCAAAAGTTTCAGAGTGTTTAACCCTTCTAGATTCCAGTTACTGGTCCTCTCCCCCATCTTCCAAAAAGGGGAAGGAAGAAGGTTAAATAAAGACAGAGTAAATACCAGTCCTCAAACAAAGCTGTGCTAATCCTTGTCCTTACAGCATCCCGTACATGCACACCCATTTCCTGTTGTTAATGTTAAACACATTGAGTATAACTTTCATTTCATTGTTCACTTCAGTGTTCCTTTTACATTACATTGACTGGAAAATCTCCAGTCCATCACAACAAGCAGTGCAGAAGCAGAGCCTGCTGGCTGTGGCGAGGGGAGGGTGCCAAGGAGCTGCCATTTTGGCCAGCAGAGATGTGAGGACTCCTGGAAGTGCTTGAAAGTGTGAAAGTCATCAGTGGCAGAGATGACCTCACCTCCATTGCAGTTTTTGCTGTACTGTAACAGAGCAGAGTCTGTTTTTTCATTTGTTTGTTTGTTTTCTTCAGAATATCAAGAACAAGCAAGTTCTGTTCTTAACACCAGTATCCAGGGCTCCTGCCAGCTAAATCTGTGCAGGGTGGAAGCTGGACTGTCCACACTGTGTCCCAGGCTCAGTGCAGACTGTGCAGTGGGGTCATCTCTGGCCATTTCTCCCTTAAAAGCAATAATGTTAAGGATTTTGTGTCATTCTTGAGAAAATGAAACCTGGAATGTCTCTGGTATTCCAAACAGTAGAGGGCAGTGGAAATGTACATGGAAACCAGTTTTATTATAACACTAAAGAATTTTTGGTTGCAAGTTCCTTCTGCCAATATAACATAAAGAACTGTGATACTGAAATGCAGGGTAGCAGGTTCTGTTCTTTCAAAAAAATTTTGTGTTAGAATTCACTGTTCTGAGATTATGGTCTCCAAAAGCATCTATGATGCATCATTCAGCTAAAAAAAGCATCATGCTCTGGGGAAACTTGCTTTAAGATGTTTTCGTCTCCCCATCCCTCAAACTCTTGTCAGTGGTGTAGCCACGGAAGTGGGAGGTGAACAGGGAGGCTCACTGGTATTGGCATGAAGATGAGGGACAGGCTGTGGTAAAGTGAGAAGAGGGCTGAGCTTTAAAGGTGATGGAAGATCCATGTCTTTCTGAATGGGCTTAAACTCTAAGCAATGAATTGTTGCTTTTTTGTGAAATTGCAATTGTTCATTTCAGAACCAAGCCCCATACTCAACATGAAATGCAGATATTTCTTGCTGGGGATTGCAGAGAGAGCTGTTTGTGTGATTAATGTCACATTCTCCTGCTATACAGACTTCCTAGAACGGTGCATTATATCAGCCAGGCTCAGGTTCCTTGATTTTGTTTGGCTATTTTTTTTTTGTTTTTGTTTTTTTGGTTTTTTTTGTTGTCTCTGCCTTTATCTCATTCTAGATGCTTGAATGCCAGTGCAGCAGGAGTGTGATACGATGGAAAGTGTGTAATCCCGTGTGAGTCTTTCTCTTTTTTTCAGTATCAGTATCATTCTGGCTTGAAGCTGGGTAATGCAACACCACTGCTGCCTCTTCTAGTTCACTTCTGAACTCTGCTTGGTGGCATTAGAGCCCACCACCTGTGGCAGGAAATGTTAAATTAGTGACTATTCAACTAACCTTAACAGAAGGTTATTAATGTCTTGCCCAGTGATTAAGCTGGATCCAAGTCATATTTCATTAACTGAGTAATAACAGCAAGTAAGAAAAATGCTGAAGCTTTTAGACAGAATTCCTTCCTATTGTATTAGGAAAACTAAAATGTTTAAACTTTTCTGTTTGCTGGCTGTGTCATCTTTTAAACTTTTGGAAACATTTTAAATTAGTCGGGAGAATTGAAACATTGTCTACTTTCTTTCCAGTCCAGTTTGTAGTTTTTTCTTTCATCCTACCTTCCTTTTTTCATTCCTCTTAGCATCTGTTTTGTACTATTTGTGCCTCATCACTAGACTCTGTCCTGACTGAGTCCTCCATAGTCTGTGGTGTAACTAACTGGGAGCTTGGTAACTTTGAGACCTTTTGAATGTGATTCGAAATGGAAACAGTGAAAACTCCAAACAGATCTTATAACACAGGAGCAACAGCAGATGGAATTTTTGGAGTCATTAAAGGAACAAACATAGTCTTGGCAAGTGGTACTTTTCAGGGATTTTTAAAGAGAGATCGATGTGTTCGTTGGATGGATGCGGATGCATGGACAAACTACAAAGAGAAAAAAATGAGAATTGTAGTGATGCCTTATCCTGTGGTCTTAAAATCAAGAGCCAGACACAGTTAAGGGAAAAAGGAACTTTACCTCGGTATTTAATAAGGATCCTTGGTGCAACACTTTGTCAAGGTGGAATGCGCTGAAATGCACACACACAATAGCTTGCGTGTACAATTTTATAGACTTTACAAATTAGCATATCTAGCTAAGGTGCTCCAATGAGAGACTTGAATAAATGGTGTGATGTCCCCCTACCCCGAGGTATTCCCCCCTGAATGGGCCTAGACTCAACTACAGGATGTGTTCTAGAAGGGACCTTACTTCCCCAAGATAGTGTAGGGCTTTCCGGCCTCCAGCCACGAGGCCTTCAGGATATTTGGTCTTCTGGCCTAACAGAATATCAGGACTATGCTAAGTTATCAGACTTAAGGAATTACAAGTATGCATGCTAGGAGCACTGAGAATACAGAAAAGAGTATATACGAAAAGGCAAAAAAATCATCACGGCAACAGTGGTGCCTGAATATGCTTTTGAACTTACCAGCTCCTGTACATGTTAGAGATTTAAGAAGTACAAGGGTGCTTAGAAGCTCACATCTATATTTGAGTATATATGTGCGGATGTTGCTGAAAAAAAGTATTAACACATCAAGAGAATTTATAAGCTACTGTATTTAAAAAAGAAAAAAAAGTTGTATAAAAACAGTGTGACTAGAAATACACATGGAAATCTGGATTATTGTTGTGATTTGATGTCTTTCTATAGAGAAATGGTGTTATGTTCCTGCCTTATTCTGAGCTGCTTCAACACCGGCTGTGATTCCTAAGGCCTGAGGCCATCATCAGGCTTCGAGTGGGAAAGTTCCTTGTAGATATAGAGGTGTTCTCAGCTGGCTCACGAGATACTGATTGCTTTTTAAAATTAAAAGAAAAAAACTAAATCAGGCAGTAATGCTGTTTTTCACGCAGCCATAATCCACCCTTTGGAGTGTGGTTTAAACGTGGCCTGTGATGTTTGACTTTTTATTAAGCATTTGATCAGTTTTCTCCCCTCCTTCCACATTAATCCCTTTTGATTTTATTTTTGCTCTACCTGATTTCTTCAAGTTGTTTTTCTTTGGTTAGTTTTGTTTTTTAATTTAGTCTGATACAGATATTGTCCCCAATAAACTGGAGAGAAGCATAAAGCCCAGAACAGTGAATGCCTTCCTGCCTTTTTCTCAACCCTAAAAATGATACAAAACTTTGTTAGCTAAATGGTTTTCCCTTGTCTGTATTATTGCAAATTACAAATGTATATATATATATATACACTTGCTATATTCATATGTATATATTTTTATATAAGTGTGTGTATATATGCAGTTCTACCTACTATTTATTTAAATAATATATTATAACTCCATTATTTAAAAAGTTATTTTCTTCAAATTAGCAGTATTGAAATGTGTTCAGGTGTATGTTATGGAAAGGCTGTTTTAAAAAATATTTTCATATGAAAATGATCTGAAATACAGACTAATTAAATGGCCTTTAATTTTTCTTTGTTTTGGGCTTTTCATTTTGGGGGCATGGGAAAAGTCTATTTCATTAGAATGGATTTCTATATGAAAGAAAAAGCTTAAAGTTGTTTAGTGTTTGGTTTTAAAATGAGTCTGTCTGTGACTAAGAAGGTCTAAGGTTATGATGTGCCTATGCAAATACATTGTCTTGAACTGTTACTTATTTTGATACCAGTCTGTGTGCAGACACATTTCTAAGCATTTAGAATGGACAGATGATTTAACAAAAGTCGGTGGCTCTTCTGAAAAGCATTTCCTTCCCCATCACAGGATGGGTTTTGTCAAGCTAAGATATTGTGTATCTTTGCATTTCATCTCCCAGGTGGTAGGATATAAATCTGTGGTATTGATAATTAAAAACCCTGTGATGGAGACTATGTTAATCCATCCTTCCTTGTAACAATGTCTTGTTGCTCTAATTCCTTTAATTAAATCATTAATTTAATATATAATTGGATACCTTACCTTCTCATCTCCTGTGAGATAATTGTGGAAAGCAACTCTTTCCCGCTATGTTAAGGCCAGGAAGTATCCTGTCTCTGTAACTGTGGATGTAGCCACAGCCTTTTGGGCAACAGTATCGCAAACATTAGGATTCAAAATTGTGATACAAGAAGCTTTTTCAGCCTAGAGGTACTTATTCAGATGCAGGTAATGCACCTGTGTGGTCAGTCAGAAAATACGGATACATTTCTGATCAGAACATGTACTTGCTGCTGTTTTCATGCAGGTGTGTACCCATTTTTTAAGATCTCCAAATACTGTGCAAAAAAAAGAGTTATCGAAGTGTTCCAAGCTTTCCTGCTTTCCCAGCAAGGCAAACAGCATCATAACATTTTTCGATTTAGTTTGATTCATGTACATACAAATTCTAATAAAGAGATGCTCTATGGTGAGATGGCATTTGTCCTTTGCTCGTAGCCCAGTGAGGAGTTTCCCCAGTGTTCTGTGTTCAGTGTGTCACACAATGCTCTGGTGGGACATTCTCATGTCAGAGTGTGCTGGGCATGGTGAGGGGTGGGGCTGGAGTGAGGACAGAGCCTGCCTTGCTGTGGGGTACTGCAGTGTGCTTCCTCACCCAAGCCTGCCCTGGGGTCTGCCAGAGGCTGCTACACCGGGCTGAGCTTCTGGGCTGTTTTGTTGAAAGGTTTGTATTGCTTCATGTGCCATGTGAGTTAAAACATAAAATGGAGAGCAACAATTAAGGGGTGATTTTGTGGGATGTAGCAGATTCAGGGGTCAGCTGCGTTGTGCTATGGCAGCTGAGACAAGACTTGTAAGTCCTTTGGGGAAAAGATCTTCACAAAGAGCAGGGATTAATTTAATGAGCACCTTATGCTCTCTGCACAATATCCACTGCAATCTTTGCTTCTAATCCACTTATTATGGGCAAAGAAATTTATCCGTGATCTGGTAGCTCAATTATTGGATTTTTTTTTTTGCCGTGGACTTCTGCCTCCCCCTTATACAATGGTAATAGCCCTTGAAACTCTCAGAAATATTATAACATTAATCTTGCCTGCAGTGGTTAATATTTAACAATTTCTATATGAAATGACTGGTGTTGCATAACCACTGAGACTAACAGAGAACATAAGAGGTATAATATTTGCAGGCTTCCAAATAACATGTTATTCAGTAGCTTTTATATTAAGTGTGTCTTACTTTTCAGTAAGTAGAAGATCTAAAATAAAGTGAGGAATGATCCTTTGATTAGCACAATGAAGTATGAGGTAGAGCAAGAGATCTATTTTGTGGAAGCTGTCCCAGACTTACTCAATATGTAATTGCTTTTCCTACACTTTACTTATCTTTTCATTGCTTTTGGTCTGTACATCACAGTTGATACCGATTTGTTACTCGAGAGTGTAGATGTTTAGTTATATAAACAAACAAGTTGCCTCTAAATAAGATACAAGCATTTTAATTCCTGCTGATTCTATTTTGGGCTGTGCTTTACCTGAATAGCCTTGCTGTGGATGCTTGTCCTCCTGGCCACTGCTTTGGCCACGATACCTCTGTGTTTTGGACCCAGTTACCTGCTTTGAATGTAGCAGTTAGAAGCCCACACATAGTTGTTGTGTAACTTTCCCTCTGCAGTAAAATGATGTCCTGCTTCATTCAAATTCACTTTAATCCTGTAGCCTTGCCTAGTACACTCGTACTTGATAGTACATAATTTATAGTCTCAATCCACTTTCATTAGAGTTGGCCTGTGTTGGACCTGCCACCTTCTGTGTTAATCTGTAGCCGTGTGACTGCAGTAAGCTGTTTAACAAAGGAGCTGCCTATTTGTAGTGTGTGTGGTCATTTGTCACACTTCATTAGCAGTGAAATCGAGCCTAAGATGTCGGGCTTAAAGCAACACCATCCCAAGCTGTGGATGCAGGTGCATCCTGTCCATCCATGCACTAGAAGCATCAGTTATTATAGACTCGAGTACACCAGATCCGTACACCATTTTAATTTATCCTTCTCTTGTAGAAAGCTGTATTCAAAATCCAAACACCTTTCATTTTTAGTTAACCTGTGTCCGCTGTGTAGGAGGGCTGGTACTTTTCAGTTTTGTAATTTCTTTTCATGAAGTAAAGACTCAGTGTAGACTTAAGTAGAATCAATATATGATTTTTTGAGTACGACTAAAGGATGCATGCATTTGTGTCTCCAGAATTCTAATTAGGTTTGAAGAATAGTCTGCAACATGTTCACTAGAATCTTAGGAGATAATACCCTCTGGGGAAAGTACTGACCTGACAAATCTCATCCCTGTATTGTGTTTTTCACAAAGAATTCACATTTGCTAACCCTAGAATAGTAAATCAGATTATTTTATCCTGTGGGGAAAAAACCGAACCTTACAAAAGACTGATACAGGATAAGCAAACGTAGTCAGTATTGTTTTAGATATTTCTGTTCACAGCTCAGTGTGGTCTGGTCCAGAAATTTCTGTGTTCTAGTTAGTCCTTTAACTTGTTGCTAAAAATCCATACTATAACGGTAAAGGAGATTTGATTGTGCTTAGTCTGAGGGTGAAGAATTACTTTTCATAAAACACTTCTCACTGTGTAATGTGGCGACAGAACTCATGGTCTAGTTTCCAGATAATAATGGTGTTAAAATACATCTGTTGCTGACTTTGAAATTATTGTTAAAAAAAAGTATCAAAGTAATTTTCTGAAAAAAACCAAAATTGTATTTAAATGAGTCAAAGATCTGCTGAAAACCAGTGAGTAAACATAAAAGATTTCAACACCAAGAGTTTAGTTTTAAAACAGTATGAAATCAAAGCATCTGGATTTTGTGATAAATATTCCTTATCTTTTTTCATCAAAGAAACAGTTCTCAGAAACCATATGCTTGACCTAGTAGATTTGAAGTTGTTTTGCTGGCTTGATGAAATAAAACCTCCAGGCTTTGCAAGAGCTGGGAGAATTGGTACTGGGGATGGGGGGGGATACAGTTTTTATATATTTTTTTTTTTATGAAAATACCTGCATAGTGTGCAGCTTCTGCCTTTTAGCTGGACTTTGGGCATCCCATAAGCTATGAACTCTGTATGGCATCTGTCTGGGGTTTTTTGCTCTCTAAATTGCTCATCTTTGATTTCTGTAGGCTGGAAACTAAATACCAGCTATAATTATGTGTGACTGCTTATCTCTGGTTGACAGTGGAAGACAACACAGCTGGATAAATAAGAATCATGTATTCTGTGACTTCTCTTGTTTCCTGAGTCTTCCTGGCCTGGTAGAAAACACAGAGCTCAGTTAAATGACATTTCATACTTATTTGAAGTGCATGAAGATTAATCTTGTGGTGAACCTGTGAAATGACACGAGGGAGGGCTTGCCATTTGCAAACCCAAAACCTGAATACGGAGCAGAATGCAGTCACTGACATGGAGAGTGAAACCCTAACATAAATCAATGTAATTCCTGCAGTACATTTCCCCTTTTATCCTCGCTATATTGACTTTCTGGGGGTAGGACTTGATTGCTGAAGGTAGCCTTTGAAAAATCTTAAGTATAGGCTTTCAGCACAAAGTATGAGTTTCTCTTCCTGACAGTCTCATTAGTTACAAAAGTTCATATCAAGTGCCAAAGTACAATTTCCAACACGGAATAATTACTTACGCTTTTAGTTAGAAATAAGTTTCTTAATTGAAGTGAACCTACCTGAGCAGAAAAATTAACAGCATTTAATTCACTATGTGCTAATAGGTAGCTTTTCAACTTGTGAAAAGAGAATTTCTATTCACATACGTGGTGATTATAATGACGATGAGAGAAAATTAACTATACATACACATATATCTATGTGTATGACATCATGATGTATACTTGTTTCAGGATCAAGTAGTTGCTACTGTTCATCAAAACTGAGCTTTGTTTTTATTTTGCTTTATAGAAAAAACGGAAACAGAGTACTCAAGATGAAGATACAATCAGTATCTGCAGCCTGGATACAAGTGTGAGTAATTTAATTTTCTTTTTTGCCCTCCCTCTCCACCCACTAAAACTGAAATATGGCTGTTAGGAGAATTCTGAAATAAGCCTGTTCCATCTTCTCAGCTATATTATTTTCATAGCACAAATAACTTGTTGTGCTTGTTATGAAAAAAAATGTTTGTTACATTACTGCTCTCATTTTCTGTATTAAAACTTTTGAAAGATAAATGAAGTCATAATGACAGTTTATTGTAAAGCAGCGAATCTCTTTTTAGTAAATAATTATCATGATAAAAGGGCTTTGTGAATGCAGGATTTAAATGCAGACCTTTGATACCGTTGCATGGGTGTATGAGAAATTCCGTTTCAGTTGTCAGTGGTGGTTAATGCAAGCTGTAAGAACCAAACTCTTTCTGTTGATTATGGTGGATGTTGAATTAAAGTATTAATGAGGGTAATTATGCATTAAACTGCAATGTGTGTTGTTTTTCCTGTAAACTTGTGACATAAAGGTACACTTGAAGTTATCATTTTGAATCCATGGAGCTAAAATAGAGATTGGAAAATCTACCATTCCTTTTGTTCAGTGTTTTCATCAATATTTGCAGTGTTCTACTTACAGTCAGCTGTTGAACCAGTTTTCCTTTTCTATAGACCTCTCACAAAGTACAGACAGAAAAAGTAATGGAAAAAATAGAGAATAAACACTGCTTGTTTTAAGAGCTTTATTTATTAGCAGGTGTCAAACCTAGTGCTGTGGTTTCTTTAATGATCAGATGTTAATTTTGGTTTGAAGTATACCTGTTATTTGAAGAATTAATTACATTTAAGGGCTCACCTGCCTGAGTGGCTGCAGACAAACGCAAACTCTTGCGGGCACTTCAAGTAAGCTGGGTAGAATCCAGCACTGTTCTGGAAATCATAAACCCACAGTAGCCTGACCTTGTCTGTGAGCTAATACTTTAATGTTAGTTAATCCCATCAGACCGTACACTGGGCCCAACTTCAAAGGAATTGTTATTCCTTTAAAGGAATTTTAAAGGAATTGTTGTTCTTCAGGGAAAATTGGAAATTGTTGACTGTTTACTATTATTTTGGACAAATTGATAGCTTTTTAGATGCTTAACTCTATCTAGGATGGAAAATGCTGAGTTTAACTACTGTTATGTTTCTGCAAAGAGTGTGTATTTTATTCTTGTATGATTAAGACAATTAGGTAAAATTCTCTTGTGTAGAATCTGTTATACTGCTGTAGAAATATTTGGATAAGTATAGCTCCTCTTTTGGCTAATAGCTAAAGATTTAAATACTGCTTGAAGGGGACAGTTTCTGCTAATAGAAGAACTCCTGGAGGAGAGTGATCTAATGTGATCTTACCTCTGAGTTTGCCCCACAGAAATACAGACAGAGCACCGAGCAAAGTGAGCTTTGTGGTTTACTGATGAGCAACAACAATAATAGAAATGTCCTTCATTTGCAGTTATTAAAAACCACTTAAAATTTATAAAATATTATTTGCTTGGTACTGCTTTTCTGTGTAACCATTATTATTGGCAAGACAAACGTGAATCGGAGCAGAGATAAAGTGATTCGCTAAATGTTGTTGGTGACCTATAAGACAATGACTAATAAAACTATTGAATTTGGATTTTCATTAAAAGATTTGTAAATTCCTACTTTAGAGGGATCTTGCCAATAAAATGTGTGAAGGGCTGTTAAGAAAATTGTTCCCACTGTCATCAATGCAGAACTTCACTGTTTAAATTTAAATGCATGCTGGAGTCTGTATTAGAAAATAAGCGTGAGAAGTGAATGAATGAAGAAGTTTGAATCTTTCCTTACAGTGCTTCAGAATCACTCAGGTCAACAGGGTGGGGAATATCCCATGAGGATACAAACGGTATGCATTGTATCTTGAAGAATGATCAATTTATTTAAATGTACAATTTATATAAATACTAGTTGATTTATATTTTTTAGCTTGAGGTAACTTCAAGCCTGTCACCCTTTTTTTCTGTTACCAGGAAGTGCTGATTGATTTATGCTGTACAGACTATATTGTTTCTTTTGTCTTTGAAACTTACTTTGCCCTGAACTCTTCTCCATTGCAATACTACAGTTTCCTGTTCCGCATGTGATACATACTGTGTCCTCACCACTGACAGGAGTTGCTGTTAAGGCCAGTTTGCCTCTGGCTGTGACAGGAGACTTAAACTGTCATGGTGACTGACTTGGAGAGGGAAGGTGCTTTTGCTTAAGAAAATGAATCTGGCATGTGACTTCAGAACAACACCCTCAGATTTTTTAGCTTCAGGTGATGGTTCAAGTGTGCCCATCAAAACTTGGTGCTGTTGACATTTAAACAATTTGGGCAGGAAGAGTTCACATTTTCTCATGACTCATGTTCCTGCCCATTAGATTATCATCCCCCCAGTAAAGGAGGACCATCACCTTTGTGAGCCTCCTGGACATGGCAAATAAACTTTTGTTTTTCCTTTCACATCATATTTTGCTTATAATTAATGATAAAGACCGTGCTGAGGATGCCTCTAGACTGAATACCAAGTGTCTCGTGTGATTATAAAATATTGGAGGGTCTTATAGTTGCACTGTGGAATGTTGTAGCACAAAAGGGGTGGTTGGAATCCAGCAGTCCATGGCTGAATACTTACCTGTAGAGGCATTTTGCTCTCTGTGTGTGCTTAAGTGTTATTTGTATTGAGTAGAGATGTGTCTTTTTGTGTCTTGGGATTTGATTTTAGGGAGCCATAGCTGACATGAGAGGTAATTCAAGATTTCTGTTACAAGGCAGAGAGTTGGCTGTCCTTTGTTCTCATGTTTGTGATGGCAAATTTCAAAAAGAAGGAAAATGTCAAAAATAATCACAGAAACCAGCTGTGGTGGTGTTAACGCAAGGTCACTTTTCCTTTTTGTGTTGTTCTCCACTCTTCACATACAAAGGAACTTATTCCCAAAAATGGAGAAGGGGCTGAAGAGAGGAGTGAGGAGAAGTATCTAGAATAATTAAAAGCTTGGAGCAGTTTCTGTTTAAAAAACAGTCAAATATTCTGAAACTTATATAAACTGAAATCAAATATCCTGGGAAAAAAATGGTGTGTGGTTAGTTCCATGAGAAATAGTCTGTGTAAGGTTATTCCTTCTCTTGTGATTAAGGGCATAAAATAAAGCTGTTTGTAGGTTCCTACCAAAGCAAAAGGGAGGCCATTTCATTTACCACACAGCGGCACAATTCTGGCACAGAGTGTTGTGGATACCAGAGGTTTTGCAGGAGTTCAAAAAACAAATAGGGTAAATTCGTGGAAGAAAAATCTGTCAAGAGCTATTAGACTGAGTGAAGCCATCCATCTGAGGAAGCCCTTGAAGTAGCATATTTCTGAGTCTGGGAGAGTAAACTACGTGTCTGTCACTAGGTGTTTACTCTGCTTTCACACACTTCCCTGGACAGCTTTTTTTCACTATTGCTAGCGAAATGGTGCTGGCCTGAGATCCATCCTTAGGCTGTCATGGCCATTCTGAGGAGACTTTGATTAGCCCAATGCAATACCTTCTTTTCTTCCAAGCAGTGACAGTTTTGAAATTACTTAATGAGGTCTCTTCGCTTAATTGGAGTCTTTGGATTATAGCATGATGTAAACATTTAAATGTTCAGATTCCTTTGTCTAGCAACTCTCTTATGCCCTTTGCCCTTGAAAAGATGTGCCAAATTGTTTATATGTATATCTTCAATTAATGCATTTATTTTCCAGGGCTAAGAATATGAAAATTTGAATGCGCGTGTTCCCTATTATCAATTTACATTTTAACTGGGATAATGATAGATCATTAAATGTTTACAAATTATTATCTCTCAATATATAATCTCGCAAAATATAATCTCTCAAGCTGTGTAATAAAATTGGGGTTTTTTAATTAAATATTGTATGTATTTAAGAAATCAGTATATTAGGCTCTCCTGTGCAGCACACTGTCTGTTTTGCGTGATGAGGTGAACGACTCCTGGTCTGGTCAGTTCTCCAGCTTGCTGAGCTGCTGATGTAAAAAGCTTGTGGTGCATTCACTCTGCACTGGCTTCACAGGCATCACCTCAGGGATTTACCTCGTTTTTGTGCTTGGCAGTGGAAAGATCTGGCCATCTTTACTGTCTAACGATTCCAGTTTGTGTAAATGTATATGTTGGCCACCTTCGTCCAGGAGAGGGTGGGGGATGGCACAGAAAGAGGGTATTAACTATTTAATGACTGGATTGCTTCATACCTTGGAAAGCACCATCCATATGGCTCTCCTGCCAATTACATCACCATGTGTCTACAATCCTTTTACAAAAATAGATTTAAAATTCTTTTCTATGACTGACCATTGCCAGGCATACCTATCTTTTCCAAGTGAATCAATCATACTGACAGAATTTCCCTTCACAGGAAACACTGCTTGGAGCTTTGCTGACTCAGGACAAGGACTGGTAACCTAAGCACATTAAATGATCTTTGTATTTGTTTAGTGATCTGGACTGGTGTTGATGCTTCAGGAGTTGATAAACTGACTTATTAAACTGACTGGTTGGACTTGGCTCATTTTATTGCCAGCTTAAAGAAGTGGATTTGCAAATCCCCTCAATGTCAAATAGTTTGTGATAACTTGTGACAGATGTAGCCAGCAGACTGTGAGGGCTGAATTCATGAACACACAAGGCCACTGCGGTCAGAAATTTGTATTTAAAGGGAAATGTGCATAATATCTGACATGTCTTTGTTCATGTTGGCCTCCACTGGGAGCCTTAACTCAGTTGGTGGACTTCTGCCTGTTCGGTTAACTCAGCCAGTGGTGTTTCATGCTTGTGCTCTTAAAATGGTGATAGCTTCCGGATCTGCATATGCATATTGATTTACAGACATTATGTAATTAACACGGCTTACATAAACTTCAGATTTTATAGGTATCCCTTTAAAGGCTGGGGAATTGGGGCAGGTAAACTGAGACAGCTTGAAAGATCATAGAGGGCAAAGTACTTTTTTGTATTTAAAACACCCTTATGAGCTCTGCTCTGTATTCCTCCTGTTGCAGACAGTCTCTCCTTAGCTAAATTCCGAGCAGCTTCTGGATTATTTCTGTCTGCGCTTTTGCTCCTTGTTGCTGCTGTGACTTTTGTTCTTTCCTCATAACCCAGCTTTGAAATGTGGTTCTTCATTCAGTGCAACTTTCTCGTGAGCCTGGTGCAGCACTGGAGGGTTGAGCTCCTTACTCAGGCACAGGCAGCTGGTTCTTTAGCTGTATTCCATAACTATTAAATATAGTTAATGCATCACACTGAAAAAAGTGGTGGTGAATACTGTTATCTGGAGATTATTGCACAGAGCACTCAGCAAGGTACTTAAAAGCAATGCATTTGTAACGGCTGTTGTAAACGGGGTAACTGCAAAGTAGTTGAAATTTTGTAATGGTGATGATGCCGTGTGCCTCATATGTCTGAACTCTGTAAAATCATAAGTAACTCAAGACATATTCAGGACAAAAAGCTGGTAAAACAATACAAAATTTGGACTTTTCAGAATAAAATTATACTTGAGCAAAATTCCGTCCAGAAAAAGAATCAGGGCAATGGTGTGTAGTTCTCCTCTGCAATTGGTTGTAAATTCATGGAAGTTGCTGTTGTTATACTGAGGAGAAAGAACATACAACAAATACATGATGAACTAGACATGTAAAACAGTTTCATAAATAAGGTAAAATTTCAGAAGAGCTATTTATTTTTGTTATAGAGAACAGTTATCATTACCGAAAATTAAGCTCTGCCAAATAGTCACTCACTATTGAGTGAACTGGAAATGTCTTACCGCTCTTCTGTCTACTTGCAAGTTAATAAAATATGTCCCAGTATAAAATACAAACAAAAAGGTACCCAGACTTAAGCTACATTTGCATACACTAGACCAAAGTTCATTAATTTTGATTGCTTTTAGTGTAAAATGATCATTTATTATGTATTTAATAGTCAGTATAGCTGAAACATTATTTGACCTGATTAAACTTAATTATAAACTCAATTATATTTGATTGCTAAGGTATGGTGAGCTAGCTGTATAAGCTTATAGAGGATTACTTCTATATTAGCTTATCAGAGTCAAGATAATTAAAATATATATTGTATCTGCGTCTTTTATTTCTATAAACTGTGGTCTGTTGCATGTTCATAGTATAAAAGGTCTTCAGCTTGCCCAGTAAGATGTATACAATATATTTGAATTATTCATGACCTTTGAATATTGCTGTGTAGCAGTGTGGTCAGTGCTCCTTTGGATTCAGACTTCATTAAACAGTGACTGTTCTTAATCCATTATTAATCACTCATATGATTGTCATATACTGCACACTGTCTGCTGTTGGCACTATCTGGAGTAATGTTCTGTATCTTAAGACTCTGTTTTGTTATTCTCTTGCTATTTCTCATTAGATAAGGTCTACAAGGGCTCTATTGGAAAAACGTGTAATTTGCTGGTCAGACTGCATTTCCCCCCCCTGCATTCTAGTATGATCTCAGAGTTACTATGTAGTTATACAATTGCTCTTTATTTATGTGAACAACTTCTCAGAATTTGGCTAATCGTTCTAGTAAATCTCATGGATTATTTTGGTGAAGACAGCAGATGCGTGATGAACTCCGACATCTTCGGTGCAAATCTGCCCGTAAAAATATGCCAAACCTCTGGAAACACAGACCAAACGATATTGAAACGTACTTGGGAACTGAGTAAGAAAATGTTCTCTTGTATGTATTCACCCAGTTTCTAGAAATTAAAGCTAGTCTATAGATACCTTAAGTGAAGTATGATCATTAAAACTAACGTTTTTTATGGTTTAGCTCAATCTACAACATTATCTTACTGTGATTTGCTGGCATCCATTTGTCTGCTCGTATTTAAATTCATGTGCAAGGCATAATTTGATACGTCATCATCAATTTGTTGTATATGCCTTTTCCTTTGCTTCGAGATTCTTTATTTGTACAATTCTTGGCATTCTGCAGTCTCTGAGGAGGAAAGTAAACCCACAAAATAATTTTGTTGGGGGACTTGTTGGGGAACTTTTGTTGGGGAACTTGTCCATTTTCCTAGAAAATTACTTTTCTTCAATTTTTTGTTTTCCTGATGTGGCATGCTCAGTGTTACTGTTCTGAAACTGAAATATGTGTGACTGTGGAGCAAGAAAGATGTGATAAAAGCCCCAATGTGATGATTTTCAGACACTGCAAAATTATGCCTTATACTTTTGCCATGGGATTTAGTTGTTGATCAAATCTTAGATTGTGATAAATTCTTGGGAAGTCTCGTGGAAGACTTCTGATACGAATCTGGAAACAGGTTATACCAATTCTTAGACTAGATGGGTTTTGCTGAGATGCCAATTTTTTCTTCCCTTGGCTGTACTGACAAAAGAAAAGAAAAGGAGCTAAGGTTTTGCCTCCAAATCAGAAAGGTTTTATCAAAAACATCCACTCAGTCTGTGGACTTTGCTCCCAACAGCAGCAAAGAACCTCAGTGAGAAATAGATGAGAAAAAAGATAAAGTTATCTTCAGAAATATGAAGATTTTTTTATTCTTATGATATTTGCATGTAACCCTGTTTATCTTTCTGATTCAGTCAAAAGTACTGTACATAAGTCTGTGTTTTATTTCAAAGAATTGCTTTGGATAGTAATAGCAGTGTAATTTATGATATTCTACCATAACAGAAAATGGCAATTGAAGTTTGAATTCAGTTTACATTACTTTTGGGTTACAGAAACAGGCTTGACATTTGCTTATTTTCCACATGGCAAATTGGGAGCATTTGTTAACTGAAATTAGCCAGATGTTATTGGCAGCTAAGAAGTTGGATATCCATTAAGCAGTGTGTGTATGGTGGCTGGTTTGATGAAGATTTGCAGAGGAGGTTTTCATAATGAAATTGAATCAAGTAATGAGTTACTGTAATTTGGTTTATTTAGAGATCAAAATAAAAACTGGTATTAGTTCTATAGAGATAAATATTGTATAATGCCATACATTTTCTAAAATTAAGTTTTATACATCATTATTGGTAACTGTATTTTATATTGAATTTATAATATGGACTGTGTGGACATAATTTCTAAGAAAAATGAAGGCACTGTGTAAGCAATGTGCTGTGTGTGGCCTGGAGCCAAAGAGTTGAGGTTTTTCAAGTTATGTTAAACTTTCGACCGAAGCTGTCTACCTATATTTATTCTATTGAAGAGGGAAAGGATGGCCCATTCATCCTCAAATAATATCCGCTGGGAGTGTTTGACATAGTCCCATGCTTACTGAAGTCTTGAGTGGAAGCCAAGTCAGGATTTCATTGAATTAGGATGATTGTATAGTTAAAGTCCATAAATTTCTGCAATGCCAGCTACGTTTTGGCTATACCTCTAGAAGTGACCAACCGTAACAGAAACTTTAGCTTGTATGTAAATACACCAGGATGCCTCTGTACATCATAGCATTAGGACAGGCCTTCTGAGGGCATTGTCCCATCCATCTCTTGGTGGTTGAATTAAATGATAATGAAATCATTCATGACAGATAGTTTTGCATGGTCATTTTAGAAGCCTCTACTACTTCTGCGGGTAATCCAGTCTAGATCTTCTGTGTCTATTGTTAACAAGGTTTCCTAGTCACACACCAGTTTAAGGCACTGTCTTATACCACCATGTGAGCGTTCAGATGAGTGTAAGACTGTAAAATCCTCTGAACAATTATGGGCAGGGGATCCTATACTATACTTTTTACTGTAGCCAGGACCTACAGATAACCAGTTCTTTCAGATGATGCCTTTTCCTTAGGCAGGTCAGAGGACGTATTTTTGTTTCAGCTAATGTGAAGTTAAAGTAATTTTATCAATATATTGAGCTGATTTCCATTAAATAATAGAAAATGCCTGCCTCTATCTTTTGAAGAAACCTCTTATACTAGGCTTTGTATTTTTTGAAACAAGCTGTATTTTAGCAGGAAAATCATTATCAAATAACTTCTTCAGCAAGAGCTTAGCAACTAGAACAACAGAGACAAGCCTACTGTTAAAAATTTCCTAGTAGGTGCTTCCTAATTTTAGCTGGTGAAAGTGTTTTTTTAAAAAAAAGAGATAAGAAGTTTCACTCAGATATTTGTGGTTATATGGTCTATTTGGCTTGTTTTTATTCCATCATGAGCATTAAGTTTTCTGTGTACCCTTCCGTGGATTATTGGACTTCTCTCTTGATCAGATCCTTATCTGAAAAATGCAAGTAATTATGTGTGTTTGTTTTCCTAACCTGCTTTGAGACCAAAATGCAGAAATTCCTGGAGGAGTGTTCTGCACTGGCAGTGCTCTGACTGCAATTGGAAGGGTACACCCCAATGCAGGCTGTCAGCCAAGGCCAGTCCAGTGTAGAACAGTGTAGGTGAATCTTAAAACAGAGAAGTGTAACATGATTTGTCATAAAAGTTTTATACTTTTCTCTGGGGTAACCTTAGAATGCTGTGGTAATGCCATGATAATCCTAGAAAATTATCTCTGCATAGCAGTGATTTCTCAATTATTTTGGTAGCCTTTAGGTCCTCTTATCTCTTAGGGAAAAATTTTTATTATTATTTCTATCATTCTGTTATCACTGTAAATCTGTAATCAGGACACCTGAAGGGTATCTACTTACAGCTGCTGGCTCTGTTATGCACTTGCACCCTGTTCCCTTTCCATGGTGTGGAAAGCAGCCAGGAGGGGAAAGCCCCTGGCAAACAGAAGCTTAACAAGTGTTTCTAAATGCTCTAAGAGTATTTTACAAAAAACCCTAATATTTTATTTTTTACAAGTGTATGCATGTGTTTGTTAATAGAATATTAGTGTGTCACCTCTACTGCTGATGAACAAACTGCAGGAAAAAGAGAATTAAAACTCGCAGAGTAATACTCTTGGGGGTTAAGATATATCCACTAACATACAGAAGGCTGAACAAGAGTATTTTGTAAAGTCATCCCACCTGGATGAGGACAGAACATCTCTAGTTGTAACTTCTGAGATATTTACAGTTATTTGAACTTGTTCATTTAGATGACTACAAAGATTAGTCAGCAAAAAATTAAAAAATTTTGCTGTAAACCGGCAAGGTTCATTCACTCAATTCTACATTTGCAGGATAAAATGTAAATCTGCTGCTATATTAGAGGAGTTTTCATTCACTTCCTCTATACTCTCTTCTGTTTTATCTGCTAAATCAGCCATTAGTTGGATTAAAAGGTCTATTTTTTAATTGATCTGTTAATTCTTAAGGCAATGTTTATAACAATCTAGATGATATTTTTGACCACTGTTCTCAAAGTAACCAATACTGAAAGGATTTGACTTTGTCTTGGGAAATGTTCAGACTTTCATCTACTATTTTTGAACATAAAATATATTATTTAAACTGTATATATTTGCTTTGTACTTGTGGTAGAGGTTGCTCTTTGAGTTTTGTTTGCCTCTAAGAGTGTAATCCCTTCATGGAGGAGAGATTCACTTGATTTATCTCAGTAATCTGGCTTCTTTAGTGATAGAATTGGAAACCAAACCACAATCTTTCTAAAGCTCTCCTTTCTGGAATGCAGGCAGTTTACTTAGAATTTTATGCCAAGCTTTTTAAAAGATGCTTAGGTAGTGATGGATGCATTAATCTGCATAGAATTGTCAAAGGTGCTGAAACATTTAATTTCCAAACTTGAGTATAGGTAACTTAATACATTTAAATATCTGTTGCTGTGTGCTTAGTGGTTCTACTCAATTTTAATTCACATTTGAAAATGTAATTGACTTTTGATTTGATTTTCTAAGAATGTAATTCAGAAGACAGCCACAGTCCACTAGTCTGGCTTTTCTTTAGCATGTTGATTAAAAACACTTTATGAATTTTTGTGTATTTCCTCTTAAAACTTATAATTTGAGATTTTTCCCTTCCAAATCACCCTACTATACTGAATTACGTTTGTAAAGAAATGTAAATTTGTCATCCTTGTGTTCAGAACACACTTGATCTTAATATATGCAGGCCACTCACCTGGTGAGGTATTGTACAGCCTGAGTGACTTATCTACTTGATTAAAACAAAGCATAATGGTGCTGTTGTGAATGTTAAGTTTATTCTGTATCAGCTACCTATTACTGAAATAAATTTCCAATTTATAAAGGTTTAGTTTTGCAATTATGTGGATACACTACTGACTATTAAAGCTTTTAATAATTCATATTACATAACACAAGAATGTGCTCCTGCTGGTGTAGCTGGTGGCTGTGTAGGGACCCTGGTAATTACAGAGAGTGTCCAGAGCACTGCTAGAATTACAGTTCATCTGCTTAAGGCAAAGTTCTAATTCTGTGGGTTTGCTTTTCAGAGTTCTAGGTGAGTTCTTCAATGAAATGTAAAAACTGACTATGTGTTATTTGGCCTTTATTGAATCCTCCATCTTTCAAGAGATCTCACTGGCTTTGTTGTAGCTTTGAACTATGGGTTATGCAAATGAAAACGTAGGATAGTTGAGGCTTAAATAGATAAGCTTGGTCAAGATCTTTTGTGTTCTTGTCATAGCAGTTACTCTTCTGCAAAGGTTAGTGAAGACCTTCCAAAGTAAATGAAACTAATTGGCACACTTCCAGAACTTCAATAATGAACAAAACAAATGTAAGCCCTTTGCTAGAGGTGGAGAAGCTAGCAGTAAATTTCTTCTTCCTGTGAAATTAATGGAATTTCTTCCAGAAACCATTGATTTCATCTAAGGAGTAGGAACCCAGATTGTGTGAAAATATTAACAAAGACAAGTCGCAAGTTTGAATAGGCATATGGTTGTATTTATTGCTTATAGATATCTTTATATCAGATCTTTCACCTTCATCAGATATTTTTTGTCTAATTTATATCTATTGTTGGATCCGGAGGTGGTCAGGGATGTGTATGTGATGGGATGTGAACAGGATGAGACTTTGGAAGAGGCAAACTGTGTGAACTGGGTTTGTCATGAAAGCAAAAGCATTTTTGGAGAGTCTACACAAGTGTTTGTTACACTATTTACTAATTCACCATTAATTAAAGTTCTGAAAGTATTTATAGCTAATACAGAGTAGTTGGTTGAAGTTTTTCTTACCTCTTTTATGTAAACTCCATAGTTGCTTCTTAATTAAGAGAAATGAGTCAACTTTGAGGCGTAAAGCTGAGAGTTGTCAGAGCGTTTTTGTACTGGAATATGTTGTTTACATTATGTTATTTATTGTATGCATTGTGTTATTTCTGGGCAATTTCTTGTTTCATATTCTGGTGTTTCTTGCTTACAGCATGTTAGTTGTGCTTCTTTTGTGGCTTTTTTCTTTTCTACTATCACTTAGAATAGCACAGTAACTTCCTTCACTCTGTATGAAATGTGCTCTGAATTCAAGCAGTTTGAGCGTTTTGATGTTTCACGACGTTTTTGCTTTTAGACTAGAACCTCTTGTCTGAATAAGCAGCTTTTTATACCCTTTTCTGCTCACATGAAGTTTTTAACTGTTACGATAATGATAATGAACTTGCTGCTCATATCTATGTGGAATTGGCCAAGGAAGTGACGTGGAGGCTGGGTTTGACACATTTGTGGTTACAGAACATATTTCTCATGAACTTCATGTATCACTTACCTATTCTCTGGCTTGGTTTTGTTGCTTATAAAATGCTGATAAGCTTATTTTTCCTTAGTGGTACTAAGAAAATTTATTCATCAAACCTAAAGGAATATGGAAATGTTACTGAAATGGAAACTACCATTTTTGTATTCGTTTATGATGTAACTGGAATTGAGCTTGGTCTGGTTGCAGAATTTCAGAAACTGCTGTGGTTGAGACAGTCTTTTTATGCAGGATGCATAGGTGTAGAATAAGCAAAGTAAAAGCAGTGCTAGGAAGTACTTCAGTACAAATTTGTTTAAAATCAGTTTACTGCATGAAGTTAATGCAATGATGTTCTGTCATATAGTAAGAAGGAAAAAAAAGACCCCAAATCCAAAATGATAAGAACCCTTAGAGCACAGCTAAATGCACTGATCTCTGCCAGAATACTTTGTAGCCAGCACCTGCATCAAATTCTCACTTAACTTTTCCGCATACAGGCTTTAAAAGTGTCATTTACAGAAGTTCTAAAATATAGAGACAGGTGATATTTGTTGCCCATTCGTTGCCATTGTCATTCATCATTCCTCTACCTTGTTTTTTTAGATTCAGTGATTTTTCTAAATGGAATCTTGGGTCATGGATAGGATTAGATGCCTAACTGGCAGCTTTTGCCTAACTCCTCAGGAAGTTAAGATAGTTTGCCTCAGGAAATACGATTATCCCTGTGGCATCCTGGCAGGGAGACTTTCTTTCCTCTGTCTGGGGATATGACATGACATGATATGAATTAATGTTCCCTTCCATTAAATGAGATACCTTGCTTCCAAAATAATTTCTTTGGCAGCAATAGTATAGCTATACTCTGATTCCTACTGTTGTCATCTTTTAGTGGTTTTTGTTTACATTAGCAGAAAACAGAAATAACGTCAACATATTAATGCTTTTTCATTCATTAGTTAAGCAATAATGTATCTCTTGCTGGATATATTTTCTCACATTTGTCACTTCTTATTGCTCTTTAAAAATAACTTCCTCTTTGTGGTGTTCATTTAGGTAGGCTAAAAAACCCTCTGCAAATGAGAGATATGGGTTAGGACATCTTATAAAGTAATTCTTAACATTAAACAGACCACAAAGTTGTAAATATACAAGTGCTGGATGGATTTACTGGTAAAGCTCTCATCTTCTAGTTTCCTTTTAGTGACCTTAGTTTAAGAGGCAAAGAATTGGTGCATTCAGCAGCATTCAGGTTTTTTTCTTGTAACCTGATGTGTGAGGTCATTCCAAAAGGTAAATCTATATGCGAGTGGGAAAAGGAGAGTTGATAAAGCCTTTATGAAACAGTTGCTATGGTATATGTAGGTACAGTTACGCTGGTAATGAAGCTATGACATTTTATTTTGCCTTGCATCACTTTCCACTTCTTAGAAGTAACTCCAAAAAAACACGTTGAAATTTCCCATTGGGTAGAGAAAAAGGAAATGGAAGAAGGAACAAATTGTTAGTGGCAACATTAACATCTTTTGTCTGTTAAAAGATCATCAGAAAAGCTAAGATGTTACAGCTCTTCCATGTGGAAGCTTCTATATGAAAAAAGTAGGTCTTATCCTTGGGGATTACAACAGCTAATGAAGGAACCCTTTATCGTTCTCAGATTACTGTCATTTCCTGGTATGGAAACAGTTGGAGCCAGCCAAGCTTGCACTTGTGAGTTTCGAATGGCATCACCTGAAAGCTGCTTCAATGGCTTCTTTCTCCTTTATGGAATTATTATTAATAACTACTTGAATTGATGCTTACGTTTAGAAAAACTGAATCAACAGAAACTCTGTGAAGCTCCAAAAGGGTGCAGGTTCACCTGTGAGCAGCAGTCACTGGCACCCTTAGGTTCTGGTAGTTATTTATGTAATGTATCTGTAAATTTACAAAAGTTATTTGTGCTGATTTGTTTATGTACATCATTTGTGAAGGAATCAGCTGCTGCTTTC
Source organism: Cnemophilus loriae (assembly GCA_013397755.1). Lineage (NCBI taxonomy): Eukaryota > Metazoa > Chordata > Aves > Passeriformes > Corvidae > Cnemophilus > Cnemophilus loriae. Next base: position 1,206,476 of record VZTF01009188.1, on the reverse strand, counting down.
CAAATAATCTGTCAGGGCAGTTAAAGCAGAACCCAGTACTAAAAGTATTCATGTAAGGTCTGCTGTTACTTAACAACAAAAAAAAAATGGAAGGAAATGCTCCAAAAATGACTGGGGATTTTTTTTATTAATCTATACCCCTCCAAAGATTGTTCTTTAAAATACAGAAGTTAAATATCTGGCCTCATCTGTGGCAAGGCGGCTTGTGCTGAGCACTAAGAGCTGATCAAGAAGAAAGGTTACAGAAATGACAGTCCTGTCATGAGTCGATGAATCCATGGAGTTGACACGTGCCTGACCCTGGCTTTCCAGCTGAATTAGTAGTTGAAATGCTGATACAGTGTACTGAGAGGTTCCAGCTGAGACTACTTGGAACAGCCACATGAATCATATGGCTTTCGACAGAATATTTAAAATAATTCTGAGACAGAGTAAAAATGACCAAGGGTATTGTTTATTAGGTAGGATAAATGTACCTGCTTGTTCAGGTAATAGCTTAGCAGCAGACTGAGACCCAGATGGTATCAGTGACTGCCAGAGGCACCCTCGTATCTTTGTTAATTGGAATTTGCCTTTACTGTTTTACCTCTCCATGTTTTGTAGCAATAAAAGAGTATTAAAGAAAGCAACAGTGTTTTTTGATACTGCTTGCCATGCTTAATTGTGTGCTGCATTCAAGTGTGTGCTGGTTCCACTTCATTAATTAATTCCAGGTTGCCAATTACAGGAGGCAGCTGAAATACAAGCCTTTTCTCGGTGCTGACACCTCCCCTCCCCCTGTCAGGTATGACAGCTAAAGCCCTGCGTGACTCAGTTCAACAGGAAGAAGTAACACTTTGAGATTTAATTAAGACAAGGTGTCTTTAAAGTTTCTTCCGCATCCCCCTCATCCTCCAGTTACTTCCTGATACATTTTTGGGGCCAACTTTAGCAAGTTTAGGAAGGAACAGGTTTGGAAAACAGATGCATGCTTCCTGAAAAGAACCATTAGAAACTTCCAGCCAGTTTCACAAACAAGACATAATCCTCACCCTATAAGAACTGAATACAGTAGGAAAGAAACTGTGGTCTTAGGTATTGGAATTCATTCACATATGGAAAAATATTTAACAAAATGATTGTATAAGAAGCTTAAAAACTGATCAAGGTGTTATCTCTTTGAAATGTTGCTTTAGTATTCTTGCCCTTTTTTTCACTGGTGAATAATGGGAGGGTGGGTATTGAGTGTCATTCAATTTCATTATTTTATTTTGTTCTTTTTTTTAATGTTATGTGAGCTGTTCAGACACTTTATGAGTATTGGTCACCTCACAAATACAGCTGTTACTAGTCAGTAAAAAGGTCTGAAAAAGTGGTCCTGAGATTATGGATGGCAGACAACACTGTCTCAGAGATCTCCTTAATGATTCTCGTGGCCACATGAAAGAAAAAATTAGGAAAAAAAATCCTAATTACAAGCCTGAAGTCGTTGGTAAGCACATCAGTTGCTTAATATTGTTGTCCATGATCTCTAAAATTTGGGGATTACCAGTGCAAAATATGTGTAGCTTTTCCTGGCAAAGAATGTCTGATTCCTGAGCCACTTGCCTGCAAAATGTGCTTACAGAGATAACTGTACATGGGTCTTCTGTGGCCAGAGGCGAAACTGCATTTGTGCTATGTGCTTCTGTAAGGTTAGAGAGAGGATGAGAAACACTGGACAGTATTTCTGATGTCATTTTTCAGCATAGTGTTTGGTGGCATTTTCCTACTGAGTTGGATAGGAAGTCATAGTGAAAGCTGCTCATCTCCTAACACCAGAGTTGGAATCAGGGTTAAAGATTTCCCTATTTTCTCTTTTTGCAAGGAATATCTCTCTTTGTAGTAATTCGTTAATTGGGTTTATCTCTGCTACTGTTATTTTTGAAAATTGGCAATATCTCACTCAAAATGTCTCTCATAATCTGGATACAAATGTAAAAATTGGCTAATGGGATTTTTTGATTGCCTTGCACCTTGTGGAGAGTGGGGGGATGTTACAATTCTGACAGAAATGTTGGGTCAGAAGCTGACTGATTTAGAGGTTTTTGCTGCCCAGATGCTGCAGATGTTGAGAGAGAACGTGAGGGCAGGCAACGACTGAAAAAATCCAAACCTGTACACCACAAACAAAGCAACCTTCCCTCCTCGAGCTATTGTATATTGGGGAAATAATATCTGAAACAAAACTATACTGTAGATACACTGTAGGTATGTAAATGTATAACTCAGGACAAAAAAAGAGGTGCTAGTAGGGTAGGCAGCAATTGTAAAACAAGTGCAGAACATTAGACTGTGCCTTCCATTAAGATCTGTTGCCTGGTTATTGTATCTTTCCTACATGTGCAAGTAATATCAGACTGGTGATTTAGTTTCATAGAGATCAGGAAGAGGCTGCTCATGTTCAAAAAGGTCTTCGTAGCTTCTTAGTTCAGCTGTTTGGCTTATTCATGTGATGTGGTTAATATATCCTGCAACAACACGTTTTAATGCACATCTGCTGTTAGATAGCACGTACTGAAACAAATGGCACTTCCTGAGCAACAAAATAGATGGATTCTTCTACTGTGGCAAAACTGCAATCATTTGGATAGATATTCTTTATTTTAATAAAAATACCAGATCTAGAGGAAGCAATTAGGAACAGAAGCAGGTAGTCTTTAAGTGTTTGTATAAAAACAAACCCACCAAATTCCAGAGAACAGTATGTAATAACATACCTGTGTTTCTATTGCAGATATGAGGTGCATTCCAATCCTTATTGTACAGCTATGCTTTTATGAAGCCATCTTTTCAGCCTTTCAGTTTGGATTCATCAGTGCAATGGCTGGACATTTCATAGGACTTAACCATTTTTCTTTGTGGATTATCATTGCAGCTCCCTTAGGTAGTCTTGAATACCCAGTCTGTACTCTCTTCCTGGGTCCTGTTTTGTTTTAGGGAGGAATGGAGTAGTGAATTCAAGGGGAGCTGGCAGAGCACACTGAGAACACCTGTACCATGTGTGACAATGTTCTTGAAGTACATTATAAGGATTAACATTTTTCCTTCTGCTTTATTGCAACGTGTTCACATGCCAGCAGTCTGCTCACTTTTTTCTCCCACTTGTTTGCTACTTGGTCTATACTTTTCTATTCATTATTTAACTATCATATCCAGAATAAGATAAGTATACAGGCAGTGAAATATTATCATGTTTCTAATGGATAATTATTAATCAAAATCAAAATGAAGGTCCTGTATCCTGCAGCCTGGAAAAACATGGGTTTTACTCCCATTGCACATTTTACTTCCCTTTTCCTCTTTCAACTTTTATAGGTGACAGAATATTTTTGCTTCAACCAAAATTAGCAATTCTGGATGGATGAAAGTTTGTTTTCTGTTTTTTTTTTTCAGAAAATGGTTCTTTGTTAAAGTGCTTGCAAGCACGTTTCCTACAGCTAATTTAGTTACCAAGAAGTGTTATATAACCTTGTTCTCTTCTCTGGTAGCCTAGAACTCATACACAAACTCACGGTTTGAGAGCCGAAGAGTGAAATAAGATTCCTTGGGAGGGATTTTTTTTTTTTAATTCAAGATCACGTGCATGTCTACTTAAACTGCTGCTTGTGTGGAGGGTTGAAGATCATGTTAAGTAAAGGACTGTCTCTGAGAATTTCATAGTGGGCAGCATTGTGTGTGCGTTGCTGGTGGAGAGTTCATGGTACAGAGCCTTCAACACTAAATTTGTTCTACCCATCAATTATGGAACGCATATTGCCACACATAAAATTCAGATACAAGAATTCATTTAATGTAACAATGCCTTCTCTTCTAAAATTCTGTTGCTGTGTTCTTGAATGGTATCAAACTCACCTGAGAAGCAGGGCCTTTTATATACCCGGTATCTAATTTTGTATATTATTTGTCATTTTCCTAGGTAATCACTTTGATTGTTCTGCGCTCCTCTTTGCATTGCTCTAATGACTTCTATTGTGCATCAAACAGAAACTACAAAGGCTTTTGAAAGGATAGATAAATTATTTATCCCAGTCCCACAAATCATTCTGCCATTCAGGTTGTTCACTCCTGTTCCTGTCTGGTCTAGAATAACAGCCTTCATTCTCAACTTGATTTTTTTTTTTTTTTTTTTAAATCTGTGTGTTTTTCTCCTGCTATACATCCTCATGTTATCAGGAGAATCCTTCCCAAAACTTACATGTTGGTCAGAACAAACTTGTCAGCTGTTAATGTTCTTGAGCTCTGAGAGCAGTGCTTTGCATTAAAAGTGATATGGCTTCTCTATTCCCCCACTATACTCTCTGTTTAACATGCATCCTTAGAACAAATTAATTTTAGGGCTATGGTTGATATTTAAGTCTCCTCATGTTGTTCTACAGTCAATTATATTAACACTTCACTGTTTACTAGGGTAGGAGTTTTATTAAGAGTTCATGTTTTTGCAGGGATTTGAAGATACAATATTTGATATCCATGTAAGTTAACACCAATCCCAATTATACAATAAAATCAGAATGTTTGCTAAAACATCTTGCTTTTGTGTTCAGTCAATTGCTATGTTTTCAAGATTATTAGATTCAAGAAGTATGTTCTGATGCAAGTTTGAGTTGTTTCTTAGCTTATAAAGTAGTAAACAATATTTTCTCTGTGACGGTTGGAATTACTTTCAGAGACATTTTTCCAACTATTGATTCTCTCTGCTATCTTGGGAACTAAATTACTGTGATCATTAGTCACCTGTCCAAAATTCATAGTTGAACATTAATGGAAATGGAACACTTGTAGTAGGTTGTGGTTGCAGATTTGATAATGAAGATCACATAAAAGCAGGATGAACTTGATCAGTGCCAGATAGCAGTTTGTGGTTAACAACTTGACCAGAGAGGAGATAGCCTTCAGAAATTACAGCTGGCTTTCTTAAATCAAAAAAGTATTCAGGAAAACTGTTTCTTATTTATATTTGTGTCAATTAAAACTTGTTGTAGTAAGTTCTGTACCATGGGATGGGATTACATCATTATATTTACGCTTGGGAAGACAGTTATTTTGTAACTTTAAATAAAACCTTTTTATTCCCAGCAATGGTTTCTCAATTCCCTAATCCTTGATAAAGGGATATGAACGAAGAAGTTCTGTCCTAGTGTAAGTCTGTTTGAAGATGTTATGTCCTATTTCAGCTGTCTTTTAAAGATTAGTCACATTGTTGCTTAATGCCACATCATCTTTAAGGACACAGGTCTGCAGTGCTGTTGTACTGGGAGTAGAGTAGTTCTATCAGTTGTTGAAGCATTACCAGTTTTTGCAAGGACACTTCTTTTTGAAGTTATACCATGGTTTTTCTCCCTGCTCTTAGAGGGAGGATGTGGGTAACAGAAAGATGATTTAGTTTCTTGTGTTCACTTTTGTCTGATGTGTTTGTACAGTAGGTCACAGCATTGAACAACATTTCTAAAGATATTAATGGACCACTACAGTGGAATATTGTAATTTGCATAATCACCGTAACAATCTGGATAGTAAGGCATTGAATGATCCAAGGAACTCTATTCAGGACCAAATGTGGAGGTTTTCTGCACTGGTGGTCAGTCATTATTGCAGTGTGAAAAAGAGGCCTCTCAGGTTCCAAGCTGCTTTACTCTAGTGGAGATATCAGACTCCTGTTTCTGTTTGTAAAGCACTTACTAGTCTCGCTGTTTTGCTTCACTTTCACCACTCTTTCCCATGGATGTCTTGTAATCTGTGTCAAACAATTTTTATTTGCTTAACTTTGGGTCTAGAAACACTGCTGGCACATCCTTGGCTATGGTCTAGGAAAGGGCACGTGAATTGTAATTTTCATGCTTCTGATTAAGTTTCCTAAAACTGTTAGACTTTCATAAGGCACATTATCTCTAAACTTCTAGTATTGCACGGTGATCTTAATTTGCAAATTTTAATTTTTTTGAATACCTTTTGCAATTAATGTATTGTGGTGGGCAGTGCTGGGTTAACAGCTGGATGTGATGATCTTAAAGGTCTTTTCCAACCTTAATTCTATGGCTCAGGAGAACATGAAATCAGTCTCAAGGTTTGTGTTCTAAATGTTTATTCAAGAAGCACAGATGTTCTAATTTCAAGATAGTCAAATTGGCAAAAATTACTGACTAGATGAGTAACAGTGCACAGTTGTTATGGAAATTAATAGGTGGGTTTGTTTTTAAAAATAAATAAGGCTTCTTATCCAAATTTCTCATCCAAAAAAATGAAATGACGACAGTATTCTTTGGGTATGACTTCATGAAACAAGCTGAGCTAACAGTTTAGAGCTACTAGGAGATAAAAAACCAGCCTTTTCCCTGTCCTTATTTGTACCTGAGAGCTTTTTCACCATTTATCTTCAGTGAGTTCTGGTGCTTTATTCATGCCACAGTAACTTGTTCAGCTCAAAAAAACAGCAGACAAGAGATCTGGCAAAAGAAAGTATTTTTAGGTTTTTGGACTGCTGACTTATCTGTGTGAGGAGATGAATGTTAGAGTTGAAATAAGGTGGCAGGGAAGGACTGCACAGAGAGAGGGTACAGCCACTGGAAGAGCAGGAAGAGAGAGAGGAAGAGGAATTTGGGTAGAGAGGGAATGAGGTTTATACTTTTACAAGTGGCAAATTCTCAATTCACCTCAACCATACTGCAAAATCCTAATCTTTGTCAGCACTTGGGACTTTGAGTACAGCACAGTAAACTGTGTCAAACTGAACACAAAGAAATGCATAACAAGGTTTGAAGTTTGTATAATTAGGTAAAGAGGTGAATAGGAAAAGACAACTCAAAAGACCCAAGTCTTATCGTTTTCTGCTAGTTTTATTTCTGACTTGAAGAAGGACCTGTGTAGCTGAAAGCTCTTCTTTTGTTATTTGTTTGGTTGGTTTTTTTAGGATTTTTGTTTGCTTATTTGTGTTTGGGATTTTTTGTAGACTTTGATTTGGGTTTTGATTTTTTTTCTCCCCCAATTATGTGATTTGTCTAATAAACCCTAGAAACCCCAAACTTTGCCTTACATATTGCACTTGGAGGGGATGGTTGGAAGAACAAACCAAGTGGCATTTAGCCAGTATTGTGAGATCAGTTACAGAGGGGGAATTCCTGTTGCTTCTGAATAGAACAGAATTTTCTTCTTGCTCTTATCTGAGCATACATACATATACAATCAAAACATACATACATACATACATACAGCAAAAAATTACAAAATGCTATCCACTCTGAGGACTAATATTACAGAGTTACTCATGTAATATAAATGTTATTGTAATAAAATTTAATCAAAACAAAAAATAGACCACTACTGTGATGTCTTGCTAAACATTTTGTATTAGGGATAATGATTTCTCATGAAGAAATTTGTTACTTAATTTTCCAGTCAGCATGAGCGCTCTGGAGAGAAATTCCTGCTCCCCCACTGCCTGTAACTTAAACAAAAGTATTTTAATTACATTTAATCTCATTTAAACATCATACAAGTGTTTCCAGTAATTTCCTCTCCTTAGAATGCATTTCAATGAAAAATTCAGGAAAAGACGCTCCACCTTGGGTGATCAATTCACCCTCTACAGAATTTGAGCAGCTGTTTAACATCCACGTGGATAAATCAGAACTATCCTCCCCACCTCCTCCTTTCTGCTCTCTCCAGGGAAGTGTACTCAGACAAACTCAACTAACTTCTTTGTTTATAAGTGTGACTTGTGGAGGATCATTTTAGCCAACTTCACCACACCCTGTGATTCCCTGATCAGGGACCACCAAGTAGTGTGCACTGCTGGGTGTGTTAGCAGGGCGGAGAAGTGCGAACCCTTCCCAGTGTCTCTTGGCCAGCCATCCTTAGGCTTGAGCTGTGGATCAGTCACCAAAACAATTTTTGTATATGAATCTGAGGCAGATTTAAAAATGGGCTGTTACTGTCATCCCTAGGGAAGCTCATGAAAGGAGTGCTTCTGCCTCAGTGTGAATGTGATTGTTACAGGGCATCCTTTAACTGTACAGTATTTCCTGTGGTAATCCAAAGTTACATGAATTTAGCAAAATAAAAACAAATCAAAACAACTTGGCAGGTCATTTGATCTGTTTCTCTCCCAGTGCAGAATTGTTCTACCTATGACATTGGTATGAAGAAACACTGGGTGCCTGTCTGAGTTTGAAAGCCTGCAGCCTGCCTTACAACTGGATGTGTGTTTATACAATAAACCATTCGTGATGGTTGGCATGAGAATCATGGCTCGCCATGACTTCAACATAAGTGTACTTCAGGGTAGAGGTGGTATTTTCAAATAGCCATCATTCATAGTAGAAGACAAGGGAGACTCCTGCTGCTGACTAATTCTATTTGACAAAAGTTAGGGGAGTAGTTCAGGGCATCTTGGCTGCAAATCCCAAAGCACAGCCCATGATAATAGTGAGAAAATGTAACTTCATCCTCCTCATGTTACTCCACACGTGGCACAAATAAGAATCATGTGAAAGGTCTTCAAATGGAGAATGCAGACAGAATAGAAATTTGGGGTTCAGTTTTGTGATGTCACATGTACCACAGAGATGTGTTTCACTGTTCTGTACCGATCTTTCCATGATTAGGACTCTACCTGGAAAAATTACAGGTGGTTTTTGAGAGCACATTGTTAATGTTAATCACTTATTCTGTAGTATTTTTATTGGAATTTCTCAGCACCAAAGTGTTTAATCAAGCAATCTCTTCCTAATATTTATTCCCTAGTAAATTGTAACTCATTACCATGTGAACAATCTGTATTTGCAATGAGGAAATAGCAGTTTCTTGAACAGCTGGGTAACTGCCTGATAAATGCTCTTTTTTTAGCAATTTATGTGATTTCTGGCTTCTCTTTCAACATTGTCAGTGGTTCTGCATTCCAGCTTCTGAGCATATTCAAATTCTTAATGTTTGATTGAAAAGACTGCTTTAAAAGTTCTCTTTGGATTGTTTGAATGTGGTTTTGGTGTTGGTGGTTGTTAGTTTGTCGTTGTTTTTCTGAAAGGAAAGCTTCCTAATGATTAGCCTGAAGAGATATTGGAGCATGTTGGAGAGAGGCCTCAGAGATACTCAATAGGTGCAGGATTGTGTGTATGTGCAGCATTAGCCTGGCTGACTTTCACTGGTCATTTCAGAATAGTAGGAATAGTAGCTTTGATTTGAGTATTCTTAGCAAAAATCTACCTCTCCTAAGCAGTGACTGCTGATTTATTGGTTTGTTGGTTGATTGGTTTGTTTGTTGTGAAACCACAAACATGGAATCACAGAATGGTTTGATTTGGAAGGGACCTTAAAGCTCATCTCATTCCAACCCCTTGCCATGGCAGAGAGACCTTCCACTAGGTCAGGCCGGTGAGAGCCCCATCCAACCTGGCCTTGGACACCTCCAAGCATGAAACATCCACTGCTTCTCTGGGAACCTGTGCCAGGGTCTTACTACCCTCATAGTGAAAATTTTTTTTCCGATATTTAATCTAAATCTACCTTCATTCAGTTTAAATGAAAGGAAGGGTGCATATATTATATGAGAGATATTCCATAAAGTGCAAACTACTGAATTTTTTTCCTTCAAATGTGTATGCAGTATTTCTATTTTTGTAAGGTTTGAACCTAAACATCTCAAAGGGCTTTGCTGTGCTGACAGGTGCTTTTGCAAGGGTTAATTCTGTGTTAGGCTTTGAATCTGTGAGGAAACCAAGTAAAGGTGTTGGTGTGAACACCATGACCACAGAACAGCTTTGTCAGTGAACTTCAGTCCTCAACCAGGTCAGCAGTGGTAGGCACCTTTGAGCTGGGCTTTCCAGACTTACCAAATATCTTCCTTACTTCTCCCTGATAGGTATGTAACTGTCTGACTAAATTCTGTGTTGGCCTAAATAAATTTTAAAAACCTTCCTACACCTCCCCCACTGAACTGAACAAAAAAAAAAAAGTGTTCCAGAAATGGCAAAACTGATGGTCTGCAATCTAGTCACTACCATAATTTTATCTGAAATACTAGTTTATTTTCTGAAAGTACCTTACAATTCAGATTTACAATTTTTATAGTGTTAATGTAGACTTATAGTCTAAGTATAATTTTTGGAAAGAGTGGACTCACTGGCTCCGCACTTACAAACTTCCTTAGTGGAATCACTGAGACCTTTGTTTCTCCAACTGTGTAACTGGAGTTCTGTAGGGAGTCTTTCAGCCACAAGTTTATGAACTGACATTTGGCTCTGCCTGGGCCTGTGTGCACATGCACACACAATGCAGTGACTATTGATGGGCAGTCACTGTGCAATCTAAATTCATGTAGAAATGAAATGTAAATCACACTAAGTTTGTAAGATCTTTCAGAAGGGACTTCAAGTGTTTGATATGCAGTTCAGAAGGGATTCAATACCATGACTAAACTGTAATTATAATTCATTGTTTATAAATGCACATAGCACTCTACAGACATTCAGCTCTCTGAGAGCTGTTTGCAATTGTACCATTTGTTATTCCATCAGGTAATATTATACTTAAAAAGTTCAGTGGCATTCAACAGTGAATTTTGGGTCCAAATTTCATTTCTAAAACTGTATTTACACTCTTCTGATGGAGTAAACAAACATCCATGGAGTCTAATGAATCCTACTTTCCATGTCATTGAAGTCTATCTTGTAGGTACAAGATGCTCTGAAGCTTATTGACATGAAGGTCCTGCCTATTAACAATCACATTCCTCTTAGAACTAGTTTTTCTTGTGTTTCTCAAGAATGCTTCGTCAAGCTGAAGTGCACTGGGCTGATTAATGGAGAAATGACAGAATCCCTTTCTTGGCATATTTTTTTGTGTATAAACCCAAGTTCATTATTTCAATCTCCAAACCAGTACACTCTTGTCGTGTGTGAAGTGCTGTTCATGCCACGAAGCGTGTTACAGGATTAGATTACTTTGAGAACATGCCCTGAAGGTATTTTGTCTAAAAGATTTAAGTGAAGCTGATTTTTGAAATGGTGTTAGCATACACCTTCATAAACAAACATACACAGATGGTATTTGAAATCAAGGCTTCTTGGGTTTAAATGTTACACAGCAGCTGCAGTGTTCTCATGGAGGTTCTTGACCATTTTTTACAATTTGTATGTAGTCGTGTTTTGATGTGCATGAAATATGAGGAGAAACTGCCCAACACTGTCAGATTGTGCTCAGAGCTGTCCTCTGAACATCACAGGGAAGAAGACTTGCAGAAATGAGTGCACGTTCATGTGACTGAAGTAACTGTTCATAGCTTCAGAAATCCTGAGCTAAGACTCGTATGTAGTCTTCAAATAAAATTCTGTATTTTTTCATATTTTTTTTGAAATATGGAAAGAAACAGGATGGCTGCAAGAATTGATCTAATCTAACACCAGATCTCCAGTGGTGGTGAGCAGTAGATGCTTAGAGGAGCCTGAAACAGAAATAGTCTGTCGTGGTGTTTCCCAGAATACTGCCCCAGTAGTCAAGAACTTGTGTCTTAGAATGTTTCGTAGGAGCAGCATCTTGTGACAGATACTTTCACTGTGTATAATACAAAAGTTGTATATAATATGAAGAATTAGCTCCTTTTTCTTTGCTCTGAATCTGCCACCATCTGGTTTAATCTGATACACCATTTTTCCCCTGTAGTTGAATACAGTGAAAAATCATTAGATATTTGCTTCCTCTGTCAATTGTGGTTTGTAGGTCTTTATCACACCTGCTCTCATCTCTCCCTTTTCTGTATGTCCTGTCTGTTTAACCATTATCTGCACGAAAGCCATTCTGTGCCTCTTGTCAACACTTTCGCTTTCAGTCAACCTTGTCCTTCCCTACTGTCATGCAGAAGGGGAGGCACAGAACACCCAAATGTTCAAATGTCACATTTTCTTCTAGAATCATTGCCCATCTAGAAGTACTGATAACTTTTTTCTAGTGATTTTGCAGGAATTTCAGGGTTAGGAAGCTAGTGGGTTTTTTGTTTTAAGGGCAGACTACCATAAAATAGAGAGATGTGCATAACAGGCACAGGAGAGCATCTCTGGCTGTACCGCAGCTGCTCCGGAAAAGGCCTAGGAGGGTAAGTGTGAGAGCTTATTATATGTTTGGGATATTGGTGAAGTCAAAGGAAGGTGTCCAAATGAGGACTAGATTTGCTATTTGACTAATGTTACTCTAAAGTCATCATTATCTGATTAACAGCCTTTAGAAAAATAGATGCTTGTAAAGCCACATCCATCACATGATCTCCCTTTAAAATCAGTTAACTTTTTCAAGGTCTGTGAAGTTATTCTTGGTTGGGCTGCTTCCCTGTGGCTGAAAATATTCTTCCCTCCTCCCCCATCCAGCTTCCTACTCAATTTCCTTTTCCTTGTCTCCCCGTGTTATAGTCTCTGTCAGACTGATCCTGTGTTGCAGACAGGGCCCCTAATGCTTCCTCTCTCTTTTGAGGAAATTTTCACTACCTTCGTTTTAAGGTAGCCATCAAACAGAATTTGTCTGGCTGCACAGATACTGAAATGCTCTATGAGACACCTTAGGCAGAGGTGTTTTTCCACTTTCTCAGCTCGATACAATGAGAGGTGCTGGCAGGGGAGCAATTTGGCTGAACAATAGCAACAACAGTGGAAGTTTAAAAACACAGGAAACAAACTCCAACTTGCCAGACAGGAAAAAGGAGCAATATGGGTAGGAGGGGAAAAAAAAAAATTAAAAAAAGAGGTGTGCTGGGGAGGGAGTAAAAGCAATGGTCTGTGTTGTGCACCATGACATCCGTGACATAATGCAGATTCTCGCTCTGATCGGTGGAGCACAGCGCACTGAATGTAGGTGCTACTGCCGTGTGCAGGTCTGGAGTCCGGTCTGGATTTGGGACTGTGTCACTGGGGACCGCTGTTAGTCCTGCCCTCCTGTCGGACACTCGGCTGCCAGAAAAGCCGGACGCTCTCGCAGTCACCCTGCGGGAAGCACACGGTTAATGTGACCCTGTGTCCGGGCGCTGTTAATGCTGCGGGAGCGAGAAGGGGGAACGCACAGCGAGGCTAAAGGCGCTCGTTCCGCCGGCGGCGATACCGAGCCGGACCCGGGGCTGCGGACCCGGGGATGCAGGGGGTTCGGACCCGGGGATGCAGACCCGAGGGTGTGCGGCGCTCGGGCCCGGGGCTGCGAACCCGAGGGTGTCCGGGGCTCGGANCGGGTGGTGCGCTCCGAGCCGCGGGCCGGGGCGCGGCTCAGCCACAGCGCTGCCGGGGGCCGGGCAGGGCCGGCGCGGCCGCCGCCTCACGCCCGCTGGTCGCACAGAGACCGCCGCTCCTGCAGCCACCATGGTGGCCAAGGATTATCCCTTCTACCTGTCCGCCAAGAGGGCAAATTTCGGCTTGGAAGCGCAAACGGTGACCAGCCCAGCTAAAGACACCGAGGTAGTGCTGACACGGTTGCAACTTAATTTTTCTTTATGAAAAATGACCTGTATTGCGTTGGGGAAAAGTAACGTGCTTTGAGAGTAGGCTGCAGTGTATAGATACCCGTTTTGTTTAGGCATCCTTTACTGCCTTCTCTAGGTATTTACCTTTCTTTTGGAATAAAGCAAGAGACAGAATCTAGATTTTTGTCATCTGTCACTTTAGGAAAATTAATCTTTAAAATAGGTGATTGAGAAGTACCTGTTTTACATAAGTAGTTTAAAGAGATTTAGTTGTATTTTATTCCGGGACTAAACATTACTTACAAATTGTTAAACTTATGTAGGAACTGGAAGGGAATCAGTAAAATGGTGTCTTAAAGCATTAATTGTCTTTTCCTCGTCACAATAAAGAAAAAATTAATCCGATGTATAGTTAACTGAAAATCCTGCCCTATCAGCAGATTGACTGCTCTATTTCTAAAAAAAGCATGGAGGCCTTTCAAGTGACATTAAAAATCTTATTCATTAACTCAAATTCAACAATATTCATGAAAAACTTAAATATTTGGTACTTTAGGTTAATATTTGGGAAAAAACCAGTGACGTTAAGGATTCTGACTGCTCTGGAGGAAGGAAGAATATTTATCTTTGAAAGTTTTTATTACTGAAATATATAGTTGCCTTATTAATCTTGTTTGCTAAGTAACTTGGAGACATCTCCATCAAAGATTAGTTACCTCCCCTCTTGAATAGATCTAAAGTAAAAGTAACATAAGCCCAATGACCTTATTTAATCATGATGCTTGAGCTAAGAACTAAGATGATGCTGCACTCTTGCTTTTCAGTGTGCTTTTACATAGACTTAATTATTGGGGTTAAAGGAAGTGGAATTCTTTTCAGCTGTGTGTTTTTGAAAAGTAACACCCTCTGTGTGTGTGTGTATGCATCTATGGAAAACACAAGCTGTTAGGTACTAAATGTTTCTCTCAAGGGTACTCATTATATTAATGATAATATTAAAGAAACATGGTTGTAGCCTTTGCTGCATGAAGGAATTTTTTTGAATGAATAGAATTGTCAAATCTGATGAGTTGGATTGTTGCTCTGTTACAGTTAGGAAAGGCAGCTTGATTATAGTCAAATTCCAAAGAAAAAGACTCAGTGAAAGCTGAGAGCATGAGGAAGTATCGAGTAACAGATCTGATCAATCAAAATTACAACGTGCAAACAGCTTGTGTTTTATACGAATAAGAGAATGCACCCTTACACTTTCAAGCTGTTTTCTGAGAGTAGGATGGGATTCCAGCGTTCTGAAAAGGAAACTTTTAAACATCCTGTTCGTCTTAGGAGGGTAAGACCGCCCACCACTCCAAAAAATTGATTAAGAAAGCAGAAATAAAAGCTACTCTTTGGGAAAGGCATTATAAGGACTGGTGTATGCAGCCTATTTCTTTGAAGTCTGTATGGGGGAAAAATCTTTGAGCTCTAATATTAAGCTGTTCTTTCAGTTTTTAGTATTTACAAGGCAAATTAAAGCAGTTGGGCATCTTCTACCACAGCTACGTGTTACTGCAGCAGAGCGCTCCCGCATCTGGGCTGGTCATTTCTGCCTTTGCAAACGCGAGTTTCATTCTAGTTATTAACATGTGAAGTTGGTTGATTTATTTAATAACTCAAGTTGTGCATAAATGTTGGTATGTTTAGATTAGAACAGATTTTCTGCTATATAGATGCTTTGAGGAACAAGTCAGTGGCAGAAAAGAGAACTGAGGTTTTCTACTTTCAGCTCTTTCTTTAAGCTATGAGTTTATGCCAAGGGAGAAAAGTTGCATAGTCACAAAACAATGACAAATGAAATTTCCAAAATATATGTAAACATTAAAATCTGGATTCTGATAAAAAGCTGTTGTTCTAGTTCAAGTACAGTTATCATAGTTCTTTTAAAGTGCAGTTTAAGGGCGACAAAACGCTGCAGTACCTGAGTTAATATGGCAAACACTGTAAGGTCTTTACATGCATCATTACATGCCCCACACAAAATCCTGTATGTAGTACAATTCCAGGTGTGAGCCATAGAGAGGTGTTGGGCTCTTCCCAACTTTTTCATAATTCAAGAATAGAAACAATGAGTAAAACTTGAAATTTGCTTACTCTAAGTTATAAGAAGCCCCACACCTTTCCTGCTGAGAAACACCATTTTCTGTGTTTCACTGGTTAAAGTGACTCCCTTATCACCCCTTCTAAAGCAACCATCCAGACTGGGTGGGCAGCAGGTGAGAAAGAACATTCACAGCCACAGTGTGACGTTTAAAGGTCTGAAAGTGAAGTCATGGGAAGGAACTCCTGAATTCCTCAGAGTAAGGATCCTGTTCTGCCTTGCAGAATCTAACACAGTACCTGGATTTAGGCTCCGAAAACTACAACAGGGGCGTAGAATTCCTTTGCATCTCCAGTATGTTGTATGTCTGCTTACAGCTCTTACAGTGCAGGATCTTTGACCTCGGAGTCAGGACTGCTTGCAATCTGTCTTTTGTTGTCTCCTGCCATCCTTCTAGCACCGGTGTGCAGGAGCTCTGGGCTGCCTGGTGCTCAGGATGGTGTTTATCTGGTGTGGGGAGTGCAGGAAGGGGAACGTGAAGGAGAACCCATCGGCCTTTAGGCCATGGCACATCATTAACAGGAGAACCACGTGTGGAGCCAGAGGGAGAGTGGCCAGAAGATTGAGATAAACTCCAAGTCATGAATTTTCTTTAATCTTCCTAAATGTATGTATTTCATTTTAATGAAATATTAGCAAGTTGCAGTTTCGAGATATTTCAGGTAAGTTCATGTGCAGTATAGCTGGAAACGTGTCAAACCCCTGTGTTTGGAATTGCGGATCTGTTCTGCTTTATGGCAGTGTGAAACAAACAGCTTGTCTTTATTTTTCCGTTCAGTAAATCACTGTATGATGTCTGCTGGTTAACTGGCAGTCCAGGTTAATATTCAGTTTGTTCCAGAACAGAAAAGGTCTTTCTTAGGTTGCCTGTACCAGTAGTTTCTAATGAGAGGAAATTCAGAATTTAATCAACTCTACATTAGTTGTCTGGGTTTTTCAGGGTTTCTGTTGCTTGTAGTAATTCACCTCTGTGAAGTTTTTCTGTTAATTGGCCTTCATTTCTAAACTCTTGATAGATGTATTGATTTCTGGATATTGCAAACGAATGATCAGCCAAGATTGCTGGATGCAACTTGTCCTTTTGCTGCTGACACTTGAGTGGTTCTGTCCTGCCTATGGCAAATGAAATCCAAGGTCCTAAGGGTGGTGACCAACGAGGGCAGTCTGTGTGCAGCCAGAAGCCAGTCTTTGATTAATATGTGGTGGGATAACATAATGCAAACTTTGCTGTTGTCTTTGACCAGGAATAATTCACCACTTCCCTAAATGGCTCTTCATTGTACCCCAGCTATCATTTCAGGTTCTCTTCTTTGTAATGCTGTGATTAAAACAAAATGTCTCTGGATTTTCCTTTGTTTGCTTGCTGGTTTTAAGGAGACTGACAGAGGAGGAATAACAAACCTTTTCCTGCTACCATCACGGAGTGCAGGTGGTGCATGGGACCTTATGGATTTCAAGGAAAATTGTATCCCTAACACACAATTTATTGGATGATCAAGTTGCCTTTGTGTCAATTTACTAAAACTGCTTAATAAATTCTCCTTGTGGGGCTGGCAGTTTTAGTAGTGGGATGCCTCTCCCAGGTTTTAGTGTGGACTCGTGGATGATTTAGTTACCTTTGTACAACACTGAACTATACTTAGAACTGCTTTAGCGCCACCTACTTTGTTTTTCTTGACCATTTGCCTCAGTTCTAGAAGAGGCAGTGTTCTGTAATTTTCCAATCAGAATATTTCTAAGATACTATGAAGCAAAGGCAAATTCTCTGCTTTTTCAGTATAAAAAACCAGTCGTCTTAGAGCCAAAATCAATTGAGAATGTTGTTCTGGTTTTAGACTTGCTTTGCTCTGAAGGTACGAAAAGCTTGAGATGCCTGGCTTAATTTATTTTTAAGTTTAAGCGTTTGCTGTGTTAAAGACTGTTGTAACATAGATTGTTTTTTCTATTTTAACCTTTTTTGTTTTGTTTTGTTTTTTATCCTGCTGAAGGTTAAATACTGATAACATCCTGTGGAACAGAGCTTGAATGTGGGTTTTGTTTTTTTTTTTTTAAACTCCAAGTTTTGGGGGTATTTATTAGAGCTGTTTAATCTGAGGCCAATTTAACTAGTAGCAGACTAACAAAAATAATATTGTTGGGCTTCCTGCCATGAAAAATGTTGACTTACCCTTATAAAGTTGACTAAAAACTAATAACCTTTAAATATGGAAACCTTTAAGGCGAATGGAAATATAGCCAGTTGCATGAAGTCTGAAACAGAGTGGTTCTGTTTGAGTTCACTGGCACTGCTTGTGACTTGGGTTTGAAACAAAGGTTACTGTACTGTTTCAATTTATAGTGTCTTCTATTTATTATACTGTTAACACTCTTGAGAATAATTTAGTTAAAACATCTTTCCATAATGAATGCTCCCATAGCACAGAATGAATGCTTTGGATATCTGTTTGTCCTGATTCACATCAAAAAAGAAAAAAGGTAATCAGCAAGTGTTTTATAAAATGTTAAGCAAGTTAGCTACCCCAAATCCAGAATTACTGCTGTAAATGTCTCAGAACTTGCTGAACTCCAGTAACTTGGGATTCTAACAGGCATGGATGATTTCAGCCACATTGTATGTGGGTCAGTTGGCCTTTGAAACAGGATAGGTAAACAGGATAAATTCTAGTATTCTAAAATGCTAAGTTTCTGTACCAGTTTTCACATAACACTTCTTTTCTGGGCTGGGTAAAAACCTCTGTAAGTTTGTTTTGTGGAGTTTGGTTTCAAATACAATCAGAAAAACTAACACAGTATCCTGGTCACAGTAGTGCAGCAGACACGACAATAATGGCACCTCAGGGAAACATTTTGCCTTGTTTGTTGGATTCAGCACTAGTTCTCTGACATGGAGACTGTTGTTGAAATTGCTGATAAGAGATGGGAGATTCAGGTGGAAAAACAATCATAGCAGCAGTGAACAGACATTTGCTCTTCACTGGCAGGAAATCAGTGACTAA
Source organism: Cnemophilus loriae (assembly GCA_013397755.1). NCBI lineage: Eukaryota > Metazoa > Chordata > Aves > Passeriformes > Corvidae > Cnemophilus > Cnemophilus loriae. The sequence continues at coordinate 1,187,896 of VZTF01009188.1, read as the reverse complement.
GCCCTTGAGGGGCACAGAGTAGAAGAATTTTGCAGTGAGGTACTGGAGCAAGTGAAGACCTTTTATATGGCACCTAGACTACTATTCAGCATGTGTTATCCAGGTCGTTGGTTCTGATGGGCAATATGAAGGGAATCTGGCCTCATTCTTTTTGTTTCCTTTCTTTCTTTTCCTTAGGAAATGAAAATCAGTCTTTTGCTAGACTAATTTATCCATCAAAGTGTGATAATTAAGGTGTGGGTGGTCATGAATGATAATGTATTGAAAACTGATTGATGCAGTTAATTGGGTTTAACTCACTCTGCTTTGAACTTTGGGAAAATTCCATTCTTTACATATAATATTAAAAGAGGGTCTTTTTATTTTGCTGATGAAGAGCATCAAAGTATTACCTTCTTCCCCTAAACAGCCTTCTAGAATATTTCATATCTGTGTAGTGTGTTCTTGGATACGATATAACCAATTGTTAGGTGCCACTTTCACTAATGGAGAGGAAAAAATAGCATGAACTTAGCTGTCAGTGCATTGCAGCTAATGTAAGTGCCTAATTCTTCCCAGGATCTTCTGCTTTAACACACTTCCATGGCTGTTTGAATGCTTAGCTTGCCCTGGGAGCAGGTGCTGTGTGCTAAGACTCAGGCTTTTAAATGGTAATCTGTGCATCAGACCCAAAATAATGATACAAAAGTTATCTTTTTGCCAAGATGTTGTCATTTTGAAATCACCATATCACTGTTTAAAAAGCAAGACGTCACTCAGTTTTGCAAGGCAAAAAGGCTTAAATTTTACTGAAAAGGGAGCTGGCAGCTGTTACTCTTCTCAGTGTGGCTTCCCACTAATGCTGTAGTTGGAGCTGATTGCTGCGTTTTCCTGCTGTCCCACACCACAAGGATCATCTTTTCAGAGTTATACATTAAAAGATAGAGCTTTCCTTGCTTACTCAGTAGTCCAAACCATTTGGTTAGAGTTTAATATATAGAAGATACTGGAGATACAATTGTACATACACATAAAGAGTGAATTAGAATGAAGAAGCAATTGGAAGCACTGTGTCCTTCATGCCTAGTTAGAGGCATGGCATCTTTGAAACTTCTTGTCTGATACCTTCCCATCTTAAATTGGTGATAATCACTGATTATGCCAGTGTGATTAATCTTTCTTCCTACTAATTCTCCAGAAAAGTATATTATAAAAATGTACTAAGAAGGACATAGTAGGTGTTTGAAATGTCCACTGTCTAGTTTTCAGAACCATCTGTATTTTGGACACATATTTTCTTCTTTTATCAGTTTGTTCACAGTTTCAAGTTCCTTTTGAGGCTCCATGTATTCACGGTATTTCCAGCTTAAATTTTTTTCTCTCTGAATTAAAATGTTACCGAAGTCATCTTGAGTTCAAATATACAGCTCCCTCCAAAAGCCATCTGCTCTTTGTTCTAGCCTAGTCAGGTATTAATTTGACTTCGCCTGACTGTTCAGCCTTTGAAGTTCCTGCACTCATGTTTCCCTCAGCTTTATTTAGCCTTATATCACATTTAAAGCCCTGTCAGATTAATGTTACTTGTTCACATATACCAGCTCCACATTTTGGAAACTCTGCCAAACTGTAGTCTGGATGATTTTTTTAACTTCCCGTATTGCTTTGGCAGGCCTTCATAACTCTGAAAATACAGTCTAACATGCAATAATTTCAAAACTCTGAAATAAGTTTTTTTAAAAATACTAATAATAATGGCTTTAAAAGGTCAGGCAAACCTGATGGTAACTTGTGAATTTTTTGTGTCATAACTTGGCCCAGTTCCTGGTCTGGACAGGTGATAGTTGTTGCAAATGGATCCAACCTCTAGATCCTATCTCTTGATCCCCTCTATTTCTAAGTTCTCTAAGCTGTGAGGGGGGAGGTAGGAGGAGAGGAGGAGTGATGACTTTGTTAGCTTTGAGTCTTCTGAGCACACTTAGAGTACCGGCCTGGAGTCTGATGTTCATTCTACCAGTGTGGTGTGTCCTCACTGGAGCCTCCTCGTGCTGGGCAGACACAGTTCAACATTCATACCCCAAAGGATTTTATGTTTGTGGGACTTCTGGTTAACTGGAGAATTGGAGGGTTTTCAGAGACAAATTAGTGAAATACTGAACATATTGGACTAATGTGCAAGTGCAGAGTCTGGTCAGTATCTCAGGGTAAAGCAGAACAGTTCACGTAGTCTCCTCTTTCCGTTTGTTTTGTTGGCTGTGACGAACAGAGTCCTTGGTGAGAAAAACAACCTCCTGTTCAGAACTTGCCCTTGACTATGGAATTTTTCCCTGTCCAGATTATTGATCTCAGTAGTTTGTTCAGCTTCTCTGCAGTGCTGGTTTGGAGAGGTGACACAGCTTGAGAATGAGGGTGTTGATGAAAGGAGAGGCAGAGGCAGAATGGATGTAGACAGTACAGCAGAAATCCCGCGATCAGATGTGCAGCAGTTTCAGTATTACTGTCTGACAGTTTTAGAATTGCTCTGGTAGTGCTATATTTTCGTTGCATAGTCAAAGCCTCGTGTACAAACTCCATTTTTCTACTGTAGAAAGAGTGACTCAGTGCTGATGGCTTTTGTTGTTAGACTTCTTTGAATAAAATGACACCTGGAACACTAAGATTTGATGACTTTTCATTTCCAGCTCAATATCTTAACCTACCACACAGTTTCTAATGCAAGGTGAAAATCATGTTAGGAATATTCAGAAAAGCTTTTCTCATACTTAAGAACTTATGATTAACAAGATCTTCTTTTAGAACTTATTGGTAAAGGTGTAAAGTCTCAGGCTTCTGAAGTTATCTGAAGTAATGCTATTTGCGAGAATCCTGTAATAATGCTGATTTCTTTCCATAAAATTGAATTCTGAATTTGAACTGCATATTTAACTGTTCTGAATTCTGGTCAGAATTTTCCATGTGAAGTCAGAACACGATACATTGCATGAGGAATTCAAGGTGGGGTGCTGACACAGAAGGGCAGGACTGCAGTTACCTGACCTGGCTTTGCCTGCTGGGAGAGCAGCTGGCCTCTAGTGGCTCACAGCAAGAGGTTCCATAAGATATTGGTGTTTGATGGTGGCTGAAACTCTGCTTGGAGTTTATCTTTAAAATCAGTTTCTGTTTTCAGTGAGGCTTTGCATCATGAACATTAGTAAAAACTATACTGCCTTAGCATTTTTCTCCTTGAAATGGATGGGGGCAATGGATACCAGAAAGGATACAGCATAAAGAAGGAGTAGTAATTTCTATTAATCCTAATCCTCCTCTCCCTGTCTCCTGGAAAGTCCATACAATGTTCATTTCCAGGTTTTTCTTTCGGGCTGGGGTACTGGTCCCTAAGTGCCCTGTGCTGCTAAGGCAGAGCTGCTGGCACAAGCTGTGCTGCTGGCACATGCTGCCTCCTGCCTGGCCGGGGCTCTGTCTCCTTGCGCTGCAGTGCAGCACGATTCCTGACCAGCTGGGCCTGCCATGGGCTGTGATCTGGGCACCAGTGCTCAGAGTTATCAGAAACCAGAAACAGCTCATGGCTGTACCACCAGTTAGAGAATTGCACTGGAATCTCAAAGATTTTTCCTTTCTTTTGGGGAGTGGGGGAGGGGGTGGAATGCTGCTGCTGGAGATAAGTATGCGAGTGGTGCTGCAATGACGTAAAAAATGCTCCTTCTGAAACCTGCCTCAAAGACATGGTTGCTGAAAAGGAAGGATTATGAATAACAGTGGAGTGACGAGGATAAGGATTTAACTTGCTTTAGACTGCTGCAGTTCTTTAATGCCAGGTGTCATGTGTGATGGAATACATTATTTTTGCTAGGGGGTTAAACACTTTGTCGCTCATCTCAGCTGGCTTTTATGGATTTCTCGGTCTGCCTGCTGAGAAGTAAATTAAATATGTAGCTGCTTCTCACCTTTCCTCTGTTGCTGCACTAATGGAAGAGAATTTTACTTGCCAGTAATACAGATGGTGGTCATCACTGCTGAGATTTATTATTATTTGGTATCAAGAAGGATGACAAATCTGCATTATTTCCAGAAGGATTTATATTTCTGAAGAAAAGGATAATAGGCATGCTTCATTTTCTTAAAGCTATGTCCAGACAATTGGAGGCATAGCAAATCTACACAAAGTTTATAAGCGTGGCTGAAAAAGAAAGATGAACTGCTTTAGGATGTCCTTGAAATATGGTGTTGGATGGGGTTTTTAACTTCACTTGGAAGGTTTGGCTCTTTTTCTGTTGCCTTTTGCATGTGCTGTTCGAGATCCATTAAATGTCAGATGGAGGTTAGGAAGCCAAGGGTAACTGTTCTATTTTTATGTATTTATAATCACTTTTTTCTGTGTTATGATTTCTGTTAGTTTTTTAGAAATATATATCTGCAGGACAATTGGCATATTATTTTGGTTATACATTACTTTGAGTGCTGTTGTACTGTTCAAATATATGAGAAGAACATTTAATCGAGTGCTTTATGGTAGATTTTTTGTTTAATTTTCCTTTGTATTTTATGCAAAAAATAAGTGTATGTAAGCATGTTATTAATGCGTTTGCTTGTATATGTATTTTCATAAGAACATGCATTCAAAGACAACAAGAGTTAGAGATTTCTGTCTAAATTACATATTCTGGAAGAAAATACATGTAACTGAATAGAGTCACGTGCTGACAGTGCCAGATGCAAAGGCACAAACAGAATTGTTTGTATTTGAAAGTATTCCTTTCAGTGAGAACATGATCATAACATGCATTAGCTGCAGAGCACTGCTGAAAATTTCTCCTCTAAGAATGAATTAAAAGAATCAAATGATTTTGTCTTTCTTTACCTCCCTTCCCCTGTTCCTGGACATGCCAACTTCTCCGTTATTACATTTTTCAGCTGTTTCCAGGACCTGTACGTACCAGCCAAGAGCAATCTGTCACTGTCAGTGTTTGAAACTGCTTTTGTTTATTTATTGCTCTAATTATACACCAGGTTTGCAAACACGCTTGCCACAAATGCTTTCTTAGGAAAATCAGCAGAACTGTTAGCAACCTTTATCTGATTTTGCTCACACTCCCCTGACATCTTTCTCTCCCTCCTCCTCCCTGTGCTGCAGGAGCCCAGTAACAAAAGGGTCAAGCCTCTTTCCAGAGTCACATCCCTGGCCAGCCTAATCCCTCCTGTGCGAGCCACTCCGCTGAAGCGCTTCAGCCAGACCCTGCAGGTAATGGCAGCAATTCCTGCTGCTCCCACACAGCTGCAGTTCCTTCCAGGCTTCCTGCGAGCACGGATGCACATGGATATCCACCACTGTAATGTGCCAAACAGGCTTAGGCACCTTGTCACCACAAGGTCACTCAGCTTAAAACTCATAACTCTCACCTCGAAAAAACCACTTCTCTGTCCAGATAATTAATGTTTTTCACTTACCAGTAGGAAAACTATTGCACCTGTAGCATATAAAAATTGTTTACTAAAGGATTATGGTTGCTTTTTAAATTTGATGAAGAGAATATTCCATAATGTTTTTTATTAATGTTGGTTGGTTTCTTTAAAAATATTATTTTTGGTACAGATGGTCAGGTAGGACTGCTAAATTTCCTCCTTTAGAGTGAACTTTGACCTTACCTAAACAAAAGAGGTAGTAAACAATTGGAAATATCCAAGTAATTTTCTGAAGCTGATGATGAAAATTAATAAAGGCCAAACAAATATTAAATGCAGTTTCTACGTTACAGATTAGGTGTGTCATATTGAGCATACTTAGAGACTAATGAAACTTTAATTTATAAAGCATTTGTGCCTTCAGACCTAGAGATGGCAAAATATTGGGGTGCTCAACTCCTAATTGCAGTCACAGCTGGGAGCTGCAGCACTGCTCTGGGTCTGGCCTAGAAAGCCACTGTTTCCTCTTTAAAAGAGTTTATGTAAGAAGGCATGTAAAAGATCTAAAGAAAATTATTTAACAAGCTTAATTTCTTTGAGAGGAACTGTAAAAGTAACTTGAATGTGTTAGAAATGTTCCTTAATCAAAATTACCTAAATTAGAGCTTTACTGAAGTCACCTGTTAAGGAGGAAGGACATAAAACTTTAGATTCTTTTGAGAAATAAAAACCCCATTTTTCTGTAGTGGTAATTACCTAGAAAATGGATATTACAGGGTTTTCTGACATTGGTTTTCCTGTCTTTGGTTCTTAAGATGTTGAAAGTGCAGACTTCTGCATGGGGTTGGAGGATCAGCCAAATGTCTGCACCCCCCAGCCTGGCTTGGTGCAGGTGTGGTGTGTGTGACTCGAGCAGAGTTCCCTGTATCCCCTGGGCTCTATGAATCTCCTGCAGCGTCTGCCTCCAGGAGAAACTGGCCTGGCTCTGGAAGGGCCACATCAGTTCCAGTTGTGAGGAGTGTGGAAAAGGATTTAATTTTTGGCTAAACTGCTGCTGAGCGGGGCGCTTCCTTTTCCACAGCCTTAGGCAGCTGTTGGCCTCATTTAGGTACCTGTGCTATTGTTCTGCAGTGAAGGCCTCTGGGACTGCACAATGCAATGTCAAGAACAATATTGTATTTAATAAAGTTGTTTCAGACTAACCAAAACAATTATCTTTTCATGTCTGCAGTAGCAGCTTCCCAAGATGAGAGCTATATCAATGTGTTTCAGGGTAAATTTTGTCAAAAATAGGATGGAAAATGATGGCTGTGTTGCAAGTCCTGCTGGTGCAAGCATTTCTGTTTTGCTCTGTTCATACTGACCATAAAAATATATTTTAATTAGCAGATTAAACAGTGATGTTATTGATACCATCACCTCTAACGATGTGCTTGAAGGAGCTGTGATGAGAAATCAGCTTCTATGTTCTCCAAATCCTGCTGGTGATATCCCAGCTGTAAATTGACTTCTTATCTGATTTGCTTAATAGCTATAGAGCAGGGACAAAAAAGACTGACCTTGTGCTCAGGTGTCCCACTTGGAATTACTTAGAAACATTCTGGAAAGTATGTATAGCTATTTCACTTTATTACATTTTGACATAGCTGTCACTGTGTCTTGAGAACAGTATCGGTTTCTTTTCATCATGTGATCTCCTGTAAAAAAGAAAAAAATGTTGATTTTTCTTACTGGGTGCACTTTTATGTATCTTCATTGCTATTTCAGTCAAAACCCATGTTTCTTCTTGCATTGCTGCTAGATGTTGTGTCTGTAAAATGAAGAAAACTACTGTCATCACCACAACATGTAGAACAAACAACTTCTTCCCCTGGGAGAAAACAAAACAAAGTCTACAGAACATCCACCTAGAAAAACCACTCCAACAGCATCAGTAAAAGGAATTAGAAAATTCTGAGATTCCTTTATGGCATTTCAAACAAACCTTCTTAGATATTCTTCTAAATGGAAGATACATGTAAGAGGAAAAAAAAACGTTATTGTGTATAATTTTCCTTACATCTGTACATGTAACTTCCACTTTACATTAACGGACTTGCAGCATGCAGCATGAGGAGAAACATTTCTGGCTGGGATTTATGTTGTTTTTTTTAAGATACGTTAGCAACTTTTCATGTTTTGCATATATTATTGATTATAGAAGTATTTGATTTTTTTGTGTATACTTCACTTTATTCCAGTTTTCCACTTATTTTCAATACTTTTTTTTTTTTGTTATTAACTATTTGTAGTCATTCCGTTTCTGTGACGTAGGGCAGTGTAGACCAGCTGACTGATAAAATGCTGTTAGCTTCATCTCTGCCAGAGTCTGTCTGTGTAGCTGCAGGATACATAATGCTAATCAGGTATTCTTATTTGTTAATCCACCTGGGAAGCCAGTTTATTTCATAGCTGTATTTTCAGTCTCCATCAAGCCAGACTAATGATCATGATGATCTGCCTAGTCTTATTCACAGCTGTGCTGTTTGGTGTAAAGCAGAAAATAGGATCAGAAAAAGAACTCCAGCTGATGCTGAAGAAAAACTGAAGTCTGGCTGGCTTCCTCTGCAACTTAGGTTTTCCTCATTGCATCTTGAATTTAAGTAGGGAGTCCAAATTACTTTTATCTCTTAGGACACCAGAAATTTCTAAAAATCCTCAAGAAGAAAATTGTTTTTAACATCCGTTCTGAATGCCAGGGCTTTGATCAGTAGTGGCCTTTGCCCAGTACATGCAGGTGTTTGCGTTACTGCAGCTCTAATTAAGGGTTGTTAATTACATTAATTAAGATTGGTAACACATAGACCCTTCAAGTAACGGTCTTATAACCGTTAACTTATAACCTTATAACAGCCAGGGAAATCTGTTGCCGCCAGAGAAATATGGTAAACAAAATGATGGGTTGTGGATGGATTTTTCCCCAGCTCCTTTAGTTTTTGGAATTATATGAAAATTTTAATCATCCCACAGGGCCATAGTTTTTAAACAGTGGGTGGGACATGTTTTTTAAGGAAGCCAGAAACTAGGAAAATATTTTTAAAAGACTAGAGAGGTAGAAGTGCTCTTTTGACATTCCTGCAATTCCTTCATGGGATTCTATCACATGACTGATTTTTTTTTTTTTTTTCATTTTTCTTTCTTGACTAGTACAAAGCAAAGATAACATCAGAGTATCTTCAAACTTGTTTTTAGAATTTTTTTGGTAGAACTTCAGTTTAGGGCTCTATTCCATGAATAAATAACCTCAGTCCTGTGCCCCTTATTAAGCAAGGTACGCTTTGTATGGTTAATGAAAAGGCTGATGTATGACAGAAATCAATTAAATATATACTTATTGTGTCTAGGTAGCAAGAATGCTAAGCAAACAAGCAAGCAGGTTTTTGGGGAGTTTGGTTTCATTTTGGGTCTTTTAGCCTCTTTGTGCCCCTTCTGCCCAATGAGGACAGTTTAGGGCTGTGGAGCATTGTATGGAGTGTTCTCCTGCAGCAGAGAGGAACATTCTGTCAGTGCATGTGAAAGGTCACTTTTCCCAAAACACTGCCTAATTTGAGTTTGCTCCATGATTCCTCATTATAACAAGTGTAAATTAAGCATGTAATTTCATGTGTGTTTCTTTTTCTTCTTAACTCTTGAAGGAAGACTAGCACCTGACTTGCAAAGTTTTGGAAGGGGGATGGTGTGTGTTTATTGTTAAGGTCTTTGTTAATTCCAAGTAGGACTTAGAATGGCTTCTGTTAAAAGTCAGGTTTTTATTTATATCATGTCTTCTGTTATGGAAATAACATAGTATTTTATAGGCACTGTTTGCATTTCATGGGCTCTTATCCTCAGAGAAGAATTTCAAATATTGTCCTTTGTATATGTTACTTTCAACCGGGAAATTGAGAGAATTTATTTTGTTTTAAAGACTCTTACCCAAGGCAATTGAAAGATGATTGTGTTATGTAGGGCAGGTTTTAAATAACAATAAAAACGTAGAGTATTTCAACTATGTGAAATAGTTAAAGCATTTCAGAGATATGACCTCAAAAAGAGGCCTCTGATTTTAATGAAGCAAAAAAGAAACCTTTTCAAAATAGAATAGTAAGAGCATAAAGTATCCATCCTTAGCCTGAAATCCTTCTAAGAGTTTACAGGCAATTAGAACTCTCAAGTCTCTCCTAAAATTGAAATTGGCCTTACTGAAGTTTAGGACCAGACCACATAGTAGAAACAGAGGTGCTGATACACATTAGTAGAGTGTCTAATATTTGCATTAATTCTAAATTTTTGATGAGGCAGATGTGGAATGTTCGAGTAATTAATGTTACCTGAATTGAAACTCTGTATTTGATCAGTTCTGTTAGTTTAGTGTGCTGCACCATTCTGCAGTATCCCTGTAGTTCACTCTTGGTGCTTGTTGTACAGGAGAGCATTGTGGAAGTTCTCTACGTGTTGAGGACAGGACATGAACAGAGCTCACTACAGGAATGGAGGTCCTGCCCTTCCATGAAGATGTATTAAAATAATTTCTCTTACATTCTTGGTACTAAATGTTGCTATGAAGTTCAAAGTAAAAACTAATCAGAGAACATTTGTTTGTTGTACTGAACTATGTATATTAATTCCTTAGAAAATGAGAAAAGTGAGGGTGTAACATGAAACTGTTGTAACATAAACCCAACTCTCTCTTTCCAGCGGTCCATCAGTTTCCGCAGTGAGAGTCGCCCCGACCTGTTCAGTCCTCGGCCATGGTCTCGAAATGTGCCCCCTGCAAACACAAAGAGGAGAGACAGCAAACTGTGGAGTGAGACCTTTGATGTCTGTGTCAATCACATGCTTACAACCAAGGAAATCAAGCGGCAAGAGGTGTGTATATATATATATATATATATTTTTTTTTTTTTACCCATAGATTTCATGTTCAAAAGTCACCTTTAAAGTATGGAGTTGGGAATGCTCATAGGCATTGGGATAGCATTTGAAGATGTCTTGCAATTAAAATGTGTCACCACCTCCACTAGAAGCAGAATTCCATCTCTAGTCTTTATGACTCAAGCTGTATTAAATGAATATATTCTTCGTAAAAACGAGCTCATCGTATTTCCTTAACAAACCTGAAGTTACTGAGATACATTGTCCTGTGATTGGCTGCGTGTGTGTACATGTTCTGTCTGACAGTTCTTGTAGTCATGGTTGATATTTTGGTATTTCATTTTGTTATTCTGATAATGAGAGGTGAGCACGCTGTGCCAGGAACAGGTGTTCATCAGGTGATACATACGCACAAAAATACACTATCATTTCCCTTTTGGAAAAGACTGTCTTCGAGGAAGTTTTCCAGTGCTAGAAAGATGACACACTGATCAAAAGATGCATCTTCCAAAGCAGAAAAGAAGCATGCCAGTGGTTTTAATGTGTCAGACAAGACAAAGTCTAAATAGTTCATTTTATGGTCAACACAGAGCTTCTTCAGAATCAAGATATTTTTATTTTCTAAAGAAATTTCTAGCAGTATCAACAAAGCTTATAAAAATCTCCCTGAGAATACTTCAGGGACTGAGTCATAAATCAGACAACAGTACTGTCAAACATTTCCTGTGCAAATTTTAACATTGTACAAGAATTCGTAGGAAATAAATTTTTAATTGAGAACTTCATAGGCAGCTTATTGAAAAATAAACTGTAGAAACTGTTTGCACAGCTTATAGCAGTCACTGGTGTCTGGGGCCAGGAGCCAAGATCCTTGGTACAACCCAAAAAAGTGAGCTGTAGCCCAGGAAGTTTAGCAGGTTCTGCTGTGTGTTTGTTCCCATCCTGTGTGCTTTGCTAGGACAGCTGACCCGCTGCCTGTGAGCTGCACTATGGCAAACCCGGCAGGAATGGATGTTCCTGAGCCCCCGGAATCTGCTCTAGCTGGCTATGGACTTCCATGATTTACACTGGTTGAAAGCCTTGACTATAAAGCAAGGAATTCTAGTCCAAAATGTCCTTAACTCTTACTGTACTGCAGTTTAAGGAGGAAATCGTGCAATAAGTTAATAACAAGGGAGGTTTGATAAACCAGTGAATTAGGGTGGTGTTATTTTTAATCTGCCAGCTTTAAAGTCTCAAATGTGCTTCAAGAGGAGTAACTAACGTCAGCCAACAGTTAACTATAGCTCAGCCTTTGTAACAAAAAATGAACTGGTACCAAAATAAAAGTGCTCAGTGCCAAAGCAATGCTTTAAATAAGATCTGTCTTCTACTTGGTAGAACCCCCTGTAACTTCTGCCACTGCATACGTTAAAATGGAACACAACAAACTCCTATGCAAGCAGTTGTATAAGTGGTTAAGTCACAAAACACCACAATGAAGGTAGCTTCCTCCATCTGGGAACACATCCCTTTGGAAAAAAAATAATTCTTTGTCTATTTGAGATAAGCATTTAATGAACATTCTGGCATAACTGTTTTAAAAAACACTGCTCTTGATTCTGTAGTTATGGAATAAAGCTTTACTTTTTTTTTTTTTTGTAGATTTAGCAGAGAAATCCTCTTACATGGTGTTAAGACAGCTGCTCAAAATATAACATCAACTCAGCAAGTGGAACATAGATTAAATAAAGATATTTTCTAATATTTGTGTCTGTTTTTACAGGCTATCTTTGAACTTTCCCAGGGAGAAGAAGACTTGATAGAAGATCTGAAGTTGGCAAAAAAGGTATGTTTAAAAAACAAAACCAAAACTCAAACCATAACAAACAGTACTAATTGGTTCATAACACATTTAAAACAATCTTTGTTTTTTTTATAATTGCTAAGACAGAAAAAGAGGAAAAACATCCAAAGCATATTTCAATCTTCCCACTCTTCCTGAAACACTTAAGTGTGCTGTCTTTTTTTTTTTTTAATATGAAATTGATAGTTTAACATATGGTTATGAAACTTACTTACAGGGAGCTTTAAATTCTATAACGAATTTTGCAACCAACAAACCACAAATGTTTTTCTTTTCAGGCTTATCATGACCCAATGCTTAAGCTTTCCATAATGACAGAGCAAGAGTTGAACCAAATTTTTGGAACACTGGACTCTCTAATTCCTCTGCATGAAGGTAAAATTCAGATAGTCTTTGTCTGCATACTTACTGCACGTAGATTTAAAGTCATCAGGTTTATTAAAGTGAGGTTTCTTTTCTTTTTTTCTAATCACTCTCAGATCTTCTTAGGCGACTTCAGGAAGTCAGGAAACCTGATGGATCAACAGAACATGTTGGCCACATCCTTGTGGGTTGGGTAAGGCAGAGTTTATAACCAATTCTGGGACTTTAGTTTGGAGCTGTAACATAGTTTTTATTAGACAATTTCCTTTCTGTATCTAATGTAACATGTCAAAAAGATATTCTCAAAATACTTTTAAAAGGTAAGGCAACTATTTGGAGACAGAATAGAATATTTTCTCTTTTCAGGGATTTTCCATGAAAATATTTAGACTAGGATATTGTTTTTAAAGCTTTTGCTATTCAGGAGTTGAGTAGTATTTAATATAATTTAAATAAAAATCAAGAGTCAGACTAGAGTTTTTCTCACGTAGGTCCTTTAAGAATCTGCCTCTGTTTCTGTTCTGCTTTCCTTGAAAAGTCGTAATGTATAAAGACACTCATCAGTTAGTTTTGGATGTCATTCTGTTCCAGTCAAGAGTAACAGGTAGTTGTCAGTGCTTTCAAAGGTACTGATTTCAAGAACTTTGTTAAAATAAGGCAGATAGGGATACAAGAGAGATGTTGCTGCCTCACAAAATATAAAGTAGATACGGCACATTCACTAGCATCCAGCAGCATAAATACTGAAAATAGCTTATGTTAGTTTTGTTGATAAAATTGTTCATTGTAATCAAAAAGAGCTATTTTTGGTTTTAGATGTGTGAGAAGTATGCTTTTAAGTAAATGTAAGTAATGAAATTTAGCAGGGAAAAAAGGGCTTGAAATTTTTAAGGAATTAAGTGACGATATTTAGCAACTCTATGTGAAAGTGCAGCCTATGGTCAACAAGAGAAGCATTATATAATGTATATAATGCAAATAGTTAATGATAAGTGATTTGTAAATGTCAAAATAATCTCAGTTTTCTTTGCATAAAGTAATTCAAAATGTATTTTCTGGCATGTGTTGAGCATCAGTGAACTTCCCTTGGTTCAAATATATTCAAGCCTAATTTCCTTTTTTGAAAGATTTTGCATACAATTGTGTGTTAATACAACAGGTTTTGTAAATGGATATATTGCTCTTATCAACAGATGAGCTATTTTTTTTCAGATTTATAAGGCACATTTTTATCATCTTAGTTTGGTCAAGGTTCCTGAGGGCAATATAGAAATTTGATTGTAGAAATTTGCTGATGCGAAAAAGCCAGGTTTGGGAGTACTCATTCCTAGGCTTTTATTTCCATTCGTAATTAAAGCCAGGCTTCTGTGTTCAACTGTTGTCTGCACTAAATAGTGCTCAGTCTTAAGTTATTCATATTTTTAATGCTTTGCAATAGTACTGGAGATCTGTAGGATCTGAGTGATGAGCAAGTGCTTCTAAATTGCTTAAATGTTGAACAAGGTGGTCTGAGGACCCTTGTAAAGGTTATATTTGTTGGAAACACTACATTAATAAACTGTGGATAAATCTCCAGCTAAAAGAGTCTCAGCATGAATTCTGACATCCTGAGTCACCTGAACCTTTCAGTGCAGGAAATCGTGCTTTGCTTCAGCAATAGAATAATTTATTCTTTCCTCAGCTTCCATGCCTGAACTCCTATGACAGCTACTGCAGCAATCAAGTAGCAGCCAAAGCTTTATTGGATCACAAGAAACAAGATCACAGAGTGCAAGATTTCCTGCAGCGCTGCTTAGAGTCTCCTTTCAGCCGCAAGCTGGACCTTTGGAATTTCCTTGACATCCCCAGAAGCCGTTTGGTTAAATACCCACTACTGCTCAGAGAAATTTTAAGACACACAGCAAATGATCATCCAGATCAACAGCACCTGGAAGAAGCTGTGAGTTACTGTTGAGTTTGGGGTTTTTTAGGAGATTATAGCAGTTTTAGCTTATTAGTGAATTAAGGGACACTACATAAAATATAAAAAAGCAAATACTTATATGAGCAGGTGAATATTGGACTGTGTCATTAAAAATAATGTATTTTCATTGTTTCTGCAGATAAATATAATTCAGGGCATTGTGGCTGAAATCAACATAAAGACTGGTGAATCTGAATGCCAGTATTACAAAGAGAGACTTATTTATCTTGAAGAAGGCCAAAGGGATTCATTGATTGATAATTCACGTGCTGTGTGTTGTCATGGGGAACTGAAGAACAACAGGGGAGTGGTAAGGAATAAATATTTTGTCATAAATAACTTTTAAAGATATCTTCACTTTGCATGACAGCTAAAAGAGCTGTGAGCACACACAGAGAAACATCACTCTCTAATATATAGGAACTTGATAAATATTAATTATTATATATAACAGTAATCTTTTTTCTTAGTAGCTAAGTATCTGTATAGAGAGATAATAAGATTATATGTATCTCTGTCTCTTATGGAGCCTAACAATATCCTGGATAAATTGTAAATCTGAGCAGTTTCAATACTTGCAGGAAAAACCCCCAAATTTCTGGTCTCAGAGATGTGATATTAATGTCTATAAAGAACACACAAAATGTACCAACAAATTTTAAATTTGTCATAGTCTGTGGTTATTGAAAATGCTTTACTTGATTCTTTGTTGAGATCAAGGTTAATTTATTGACCAGAGAAATTTGGTACTTTGAATTCCAGTCTCTGGGACACTGCACTATTGATAAGTTTCACAATCTGAGACTTCAGTTAAAAAGAAAAAAAAAAAAGAGATGATGTTAGTAGAAGAGAATATAGTCTTTCCTAGATTTTTCCCCCTCAATGTTAAATAGAACTTTTGAATGGACAAACAATGAAAAAAGATCTTTTTTTAATTACTGACACTAATGGAAATATGACACTTATGACACTTATGGAAGTAGATAAAACTTAGGGAAAACTTATTTTAAAAAGCAACAAAGTAAGCAGTGCATTTTTTCAGCTCTGGAACTGCTTCTGTGTAGCATGTTTATGCATGCAATGGAAGGGTCCTGTTTCACCACAGAGCTGTCAGGGAAAGATGAAACAGGTGCTGTTTTCTGGTTCACCAGATGAAGGTCAGGCAGGCAGTTTAATACCAAATTAGGAGGAAGAAACAGGCGATTTTCATCTTTCTGGTGCAACTTTATTTGTTCCATTTGGTTTAATGATGTTTCAAGAAAGGAATAATGCTGTATTATCTATTAATCTTTTAACAGAAACTGCACGTCTTCCTCTTTGAAGAGGTGCTGGTGATCACGCGGGCCGTCACCCACAACGACCAGCTCTGCTACCAGCTGTACCGGCAGCCCATCCCCGTGAGGGAGCTGGTGCTGGAGGACCTGCAGGACGGAGAGGTGCGCCTGGGTGGATCCATCCGTGGTGCATTCAGCAACAATGAGAGAAGTATGACTACAGCTTTTTGTATTTGCTCATGTTGGGTCATCACAACCTTAAGATACCTGCCAATGTGCTGTCAGAATGTTCTCTCTAAAATTAACATTATCTCCATCCAACATACTGAAGTTTGTTTCAGACTGGTTTATTATGTTCTAAGTTGTTTCTTTTTGATTCTTTCTCAAAGCTCACTATATCGGTAATAGAATTTCTCCACACACCTGCTCCTGTACTGAATTGAGAAGGGGAGAACGTACAGACTGTAGTGGCAAAACTGCAAAGCTATACGCAAGTGTGTTTTGAAATCTTGAGCTTCAGCTGTTTTGCCTTTCCTTGTACTGGAGACACTTGATTGCTATTCCATAACTCTTTAAGCTGGCAGATACTGTAGTACTCAGGGTCAAGACTGCAGCTATTCATGTTGATGTCCTTCCAGTTAAGTATATTATGAAGATGCTTTTTCTATTACCTTTAAGTCTCATATGATCAAAACTTCAAGGGGTTTTTGTATGTATCCACTGTATTAGTCAAGTGAATGGAAGAGATGAGGCAGTCTTTGGCTGGCACAAGGACACTGCATTCAGTGAAGGTTCTAGAAATCCACTTCGCAGAGAAGTAGGAGAGGCATTAAAGTGTGGGAGAAGCCTTAATCTTGCTGATTCACTTCAAGCTTTATGGATAGGTCATGCATGGCAGAACCAAAATTATTTAAACCAGCAGTATGAAGTTACTAGGAGTGCTTGTGGTGTTCTGTGGTCTTCTCCCAGAAACAAGGAGATACCCAGACTCTTCTCTTTGGTCTGACATGATCTTGTCTGACCTTAAGGCAAAGACTGTGCAGATTCTGTTACTTAAATATACTCTTTGATTATAAAATCCATTCAGCCAAAGCATTCTGGGGTTTGATACGTATTGTTTCTTTCAGTCAAAAACTTCTTTAGAGTCAGCTTCAAAAACGGATCCCAAAGCCAGACTCACTCTCTCCAAGCCAATGACTCCTTCAACAAGCAGCAGTGGCTAAACTGCATCCGCCAGGCCAAGGAAAAGGCTGCGTGTGCAGGCAAGGCTGGCGGGCTGGAAGCACATTTCCTTGTGTCACCCGGTGGACGCAGAGTGCCCCAGGGAGAGGCCGCCCTGGAGCAGATGGAGCAGTCAGACTATGAGTCAGACTGTAGCATGGACACCAGCGAGCTCAGTGCCGACTGCGAGCGCATGGAGCAGACGAACTCTTGTGAGAGCAAAAAGCAAATAGAAACCAATGTTTGACAAAAACTTACAGTTCATGGAAGAAAATCTGTCTCTTACCTGTACAGTATTTGCATTCCATACATGGAACCATTTGGAGAAGCACTTTTAGAATATTTTTTTGACAACGTCAATGCAGTTCTTGTGTTTGTACCTGTGAGTGTCGTCCTGTAACTGCCCATCTGTATAAGCTGAAATCTCTTGCAACTCATGTCCTGTAATTATATTCCATAAACACCCAAGGTGAATGAAAGAGGTACTTGACCAGCTTTCTCAATGTCCTGCTGTAAACAGAATCTCTAAACGACTGTTTATATATGCATTACATAAACAACCTTTTCCTAATTTTTAAGTACTTTATTTGCCCTTTAAAGGGGCAGCTGAAGATGTGGACTTAATATGGAATTTCAGGATGGGTATCAGGATAATAAGTTTTCTTAAAGGCATGGAAAGAAAAAGCAGTTTTTTGGAACAAAAAAGAAAACTATCTGGCAATAACCTATCCAAACTCCTGTGGTATTTAATCAACAAGAACTATAAACAGCGGGCCATGGAACCAGGGACTCTTTAGGGATTTATTTTTCAAAATGAAGCACTGTCCTAAGATCCAGCAGCCAAACTTACTAAAATCTGGACATTTCAAATGGTCAGCATAGTAAGATGGTTTATTTGTCAAAGCATGTAATGCTAAAAATAATCAGCTGAAAAAAACACAATCAAACCTCTACAGCCAGCACTGAATTAAATGAAATGCTGAGAATACTGGATGTTTGTAAATAAGCTGGTAGTTTGCTTTCAGTGCCATATATATATATATATGTGTATATAATCCCAAACAGAATAAGAATGGAAAGGAGCTTTTGCTTGTGAATAGGCCCTCTTCAGCATTTTGCACTCCACTGACCTCCACTGTTGGTTTTAAGCACCATTAATGTTAAAACATTTAATTTTCTGTAAATGTCTGTTTACAATTACATGTAGTTGGTTTTTAAAACTAAGTGATGATTTTACATAAATGGTGCTCTACAAATACCCTATGGGATTATGTAGAGAGTTTAAACAAAAAGGGAATTGTTTTTCCTTTAGGATGTATTACATCCTTTTTACTTTTCTCAAATTTTGTTTTAAAAGTTTTTGTTGCATTTAAATTCATACTGTAATTGGAAATGTTACTGTGTATTCTGGTGGCTGATTTAGCCTACTCATTATGATGAGAAGTAGGTGAGTCACTTAAATGCAGTCTAAAACACATAGTTGAACATCCTGTTACTTTTCAGGAATCCCTGGGTAATATTTTATTTCTTACTATAAGAAATAATGCCAGTGCTGTATGGCAAGCTATGAAAATGATATATTACAAATTTTAAATGATTCTTGGTATTACACAAGATAACCTGTGCAAAGTACTTGTAACAACAAAACTAGAAAAACTGCTAAGTTATTGCCAAAAATATTTTTTCTTGTGATCGACAAGTTTACAGAAAATTTACTAAGTATCTTACATATATATATGCTGATGTCCATAACAGAAATCAGTGTGACAAGATGATAAACAATATAAGACAAGGTATTTTTATTTTTTAAAAAAATGCATTTTTACCCTATGGAACATATTTCTGTATTTATAGTTTTTAAAAAAAAAATCAATTTTCTGTTTCAGGCTTTGTAATTTATTTCAACTGCTTCATTTTTAGAGCTGAATGAGTATACCAGTGAAGATGAGAGAAAGGAAAAATCTGCAAAAGAAAAGATGTAGGGAAGTTGTTCAGCAAAAATGTTGAAAAAGAGCAAAAAGCATGTAAAATGTTCAGATAGAGAAGAAAGCATGAATGTGTGTATTGACTTTTTGTTTTTTTAATAATGGCCTTAAACTTTTCTGGAAGCATTTCAAATAAATTACATTAAACCATTTTGATTTTTATTTGGTTTGGTCAAAGGCTTGTGCAAGAAGGCTACAAAAAGATTTCAGTGGTACACGCAGAGAGGCTTTAACGTAAGTGGCCAAAGCTTGTATTTTGTTTCTCATAAAGTGGTACATGTTTGGATCTAATTTGCTAAATGCACAGTAGTAACAGAAACAAGTCACTGCACTCAAATCACCACATTCCCCAAAGTTTTGTATGACATAATTAATTTAGTAAGTAGGTGGAACAAAAATTTATTGTCTTGTCATGAGTTTCTCTCTCATGATTCTTTGTGAGTCACAATTGAGATGATTAATTTTGGGGTATGCAGAAGCCACCAACCAGCCAGGAAATCTCAGAAGATTAATTTACATTTGTTTACTGTAGCTCAGCCACCCACTCACTGTTCAACATTCTGGAGTGCAAGTGTTTTGGTTGTGCTTTGTAGTCGACATGTACTTAGCTACTGCTTGATCTAATAAATCCTAATGATGTTGGGGTTTTCTGTTCAAATCATCGTAAGGATTAAGCTTTCCAGTTTAAGAATACTGATATCATGCTGGAATTGGTCAGCTTGTTTTAGTTCTAGTACTTTTAAAATGCCACTGCTTTTGAAAGGATGACTTTTGATTGTGGCAGGAGGGTGGTGGTGGTGGAGGGATGGGGTGGGCTTGGACAATCAAATGTACCGAAAAGGATGGGTAAAATGTAAAATTATGAGTGTGAAGTAAAGAGGAAGAGTAATACACATAAATATGTTCAAGTGATTATCAGTTAGTAATGCTGGTGTCCAGAGGGGAGTCTGAGAGGTTGCAGCAGTGAAAAGGCAAGAGGCAGTGAAAAGCCTGAGGTGTCAAGTGCGTCCAGGATCACCATGAGGAGATGGCAAAATGAGGAGAGGGATGCAGACACTCATCTAAATCTGAGGTATGAGCACTCTGGATCTCACACTCAAGGAGAAGGGTGAATGAAGAGGTGTCCTGCTCTCAAGAACAGGATGTCAGGGATCTGAGGGGGCAGATCCATCCCATTGTGGCAAGTCTTAGCAACTTGTTTGCTCTTCTGCTCCTGAGGAGGAGAGCCAGTGTAGCTGTAGCTAATGAAAGACCTGATGGACCAGAAGCAATAAAGGTAAAAGAAAGGTAAGCAAAGAGAATGGCCTTGGGACTCTGAACTGTGTGGGTCCTCTGAGACTACAGCACAAAATTGAACTGACTGTGGCCTTTGTTTCCCTAGATTTGCTGTGCAGCACTGAAAAGCACAAAGCCAGGATGACAACTGGGAACACGAAGGTCTGTAATGAGACACCAGGAACAGTAAGTTTCAGATCTATGAAGCTCAGTACCAAGAATCAATTGCCAGAATCTGGGTAAGGATAGGGCCAAAATTGCAGGGTAGAAAAAGTATTTCTCCTATTTAGCATGACCCACCTTATCCAGGGCTTCTGCCTTAGGAATGCCTCTGTGACAGCGGGAACCAGGTCGCTTGAAGTTTCAGAGAATTTCTAGAATTTGAAAGCTGTATCAGAACTTTCAGGCAGCAGTTTAATGGATTGCAGTTTTTGATAGAAATGATGTTTTATGGTGACGCTGCCTGGCACTTAAATCTTGATTCCCAGGATCTAACAGAGTCTGAAACCAAGTTCCACATATATGGAAGATTTGTTTCCTTTTAAAAGGGGGTTTCAGATCCAGAATGGGCAGCTCTTCCATCTTTAATGCTTATTCATGAATACTGTTTTTAAAATACTGTAATGTGTTCTACAGGTTGGTGCTGCCATCTGTTGGAAATAACAGTGTAGTTTCACAGCTGATTTGATTACATCAAATTTTAATTATTTTAAGATATTAAATGTATTCATTATAAAATGAAAGTATTTAAAAGAATATAAGTAGATATTTTCAGTCTTTTACCTGAGGATCACATATTTGTGAAAAAAAAAGAGTGCTAGGTGAATTTCTGCTACTAATTCCTGGTTTTACAGAGCCAGGTCAATACTACTACCCCATTTTGTCTCATCTTTTAATATAATAGGCATATTTTCTCCATGGCTGGTAAATTATACTAAAGCTCTTTCCAAGTGTGTAAATTAGGTTTTGTTTCTAAGTTTTCCAAAGGTTCTTCTCTTTGCATGGTCTAGGAAGAAAGCTTAATGATACAGTTCTCCTATCTTTGGTCTCCTGGCACCTGAAATTTAGTCAGCACAAAATTAACTTCTAAACTTTTGAAGAAATTAGATGTGTTTTGCGTCATTAGAGTAATAATGGAAAGTAAAATAGTAATTTGTGGTTATTTAAATTAGATTGTAACAATATACTCTGATTAATTTCAAATTTCTAATTTAATTTTCAAATTTCTAAATTTGCTTTCATAAAAAAATACTCAAGTAATGTCTGGAGGAAACACTCAAGTTTGCTCCTTGAGCATGCAACCCTCCCTTGTGTCTTATTTTGTGGCTCTTATCTGATCTAAATCTGTATTACTAATGTGTTAAAATAGTGTGATTTCAGAATCAAAGGGATCTGCAGCTGCTTTGTACTGGGGTGGGAAACCACTTGGTGCAAGCCTGGGAGTCATGGTCAAATGCTTGGCAAGTACCAAAAACCACAGAAACCAGAAACTAGAGAGAGAATAAGGTGACAGATTTTATAACCTGTTTTTTATTTCAGAGTACTCAAGTATGGTGTTTTTTAGCTGAACCTTTGTTTTGTGAACTGGGATTCTTGGTACCTGTTTGATATCTGTTGGGATTTAAGATGCACAGTGTGGTGCAGTGATCTGGAATTGTTGGAGCATTTATCAGTTAGTACCTAGTAATTTTTGTGATGATCTCTCCCAGACTTAGGTTAATTAATATATAAAAATAATTCCGTACAACTGCAAAGACATATCTTGTTAAAGCAAGTGATAAATGAGGAAAACTTTGTGTGTTGCTTGGCTTCAGAGTTTGTTTGGTCTAAACACCAATCAACTGAACTGCGTGTGTACTGAAGACATGCACAGTCTGAAAGAGATTTTAACAGCTCTGCCAATTCAAAATTGATAAAGCAATTTGACGTTTGCAGATGTATAATGGAGTAACACAGCCTTAAGTGGGACCAGATTCGTATTTCCATTTTTTTCTTGCATATGGAAATTCTATTTAAACAAGGTAAAACACAGCTAAATTATTTCAATAATGTATCAACACGTCTGTAATATTCTCTTCACCAGCACTGAATCCTCACAAAGGCAGGACATCACATCCTCAGGGAGACAGTCTTAATTTATCCATAGGATGAACACTGCATTTGTGGGGTTTATTACCTCTAGATAATGGAACATCATGTTTCTGCAGTTAGATAAATATTGGGTGTTATGTTTCTGTAATTTATGTAAATTATAGTTACAGATACTAATTACCCTGTTTAAACTTGCTCCCCAAACACTACTAAGAACAACTAATAATTATTAGCTTATCTTCTTTTAACATCCTGAAGGCTACCACTAGCACCACGCCATTTGTGAGCTGATAGGTTATTTATATTTTCTGATTTACAGCTCATCTAAAAAGAGATTAATAAAATAAAAGAGCTGGATTAAAACATCTATTCCTTGCACACGTTGCAAGCATGAAAACTTCCTATTTTTAAGGTCAGTGGCTGCTTTCGAGGTGACATATAAATAGCTACAGTTATGGGAATTGAAGGTAATTAGTGTAAGTAGCGAGTTAATATCTGCATTTGTTCAACAGCTCCAGCACTAGTATACTTTTAACAGAGAAAACAAATGACGAGCTTTTAATATTTTGCTAGTTACTTGTAAAACTAAAATCTGGTATTTGCATTTCCTAGGCACTGCAAGAATGGTTATTTTCAGCAGGCACTGTTAACTCAGGTGCATTCCTGGGAGCTGCCAAAGACAGGTCTTTGCTTTGGCTTTCACATTTTCACATCCCTCTTGCACCAGAAGTTCTGAGCCTTACAGGGACAATAAATGTTAACTTTCTGGCCTCCAGTATAGGTTATTTAGTGCTGTTCTGACTCATTATGCGACTATGAAAGAATCCTGTTGAAGAAAATTAAGAATTTTTTTTTTGCCTGTCCTTCATAACCATGATAATGTACTTCTAATCTTCAAAGGTGAAATGTTGTCATTTTGTCCAATGTCTTGGAAAAAAACTTTGAAACTGAGAGTAAGAAATATGCGCTGGCACTCAGTGCAGTGAACTTGTTCGCGTTGGGAGTTCGCCCAGACGGCTGTGCCAGCCCTGGAGACGGAGCGTTCCTGGACCCGAAATGCCAGGGCGGGTTCGTGCCCAAGGGAGGGTTTGCTGCGGGGAGAGCCCGTGCCGTGCGCGTGCCCCGGCTGCAGGGCCGGAGCTTTGTGCCGGCTGCGGCCTTCCCGGGAGAGCGGCGTCCCCTCAGGGCAGCGCTCCGGCCCCGCTCCCCCTGCGCTACCCCTCGCCCTAACCCCTCGCCCGACCCCGCAGGAGGCGCCGCCGCTTGGCAGGAGGGCGGCGGGTCCCGAGCGGTGCCGGTTAGTGGGAGCAGGGGGTCCCGAGCGGTGCCCGTGGGCAGGAGCGGCGAGTCCCGCGCGGTGCCCGGGGGCGGGAGCAGGAGGGGCCGAGCGGATCCCGAGCGGTGCCCGTGGGCGGGAGCGGCGAGTCCCGCGCGGTGCCCGGGGGCGGGAGCAGGAGGGGCCGAGCGGATCCCGAGCGGTGCCCGTGGGCGGGAAAGGCACGTTCCGAGCGCGTCCTGAGCGATGCCCGTGGGCGGGACCGGCACGGTCCGAGCGGCTCTCGAGCGGTGCCTGGGAGCGGCACGTCCCGAGCGGGGCGCGGGGGCGGGAGCAGCTGACGGGGAGCCGGCCCTTCCCGCCCCATCGCGTGGGCGCTGCCCGCGCCCCGGCCGCGCCCCTATTTATAACATATGCCGCGAGCGGATTGGCTGGGCCGGGCCGGCCGCAGCCCCGCCCCCGTGCCGCCGCCATGTTGTGTGGCGGGGCGGGGGTGGCTCGGGGGCTGCCGTGAGGCGGGCGGAGGGGGAGCCGAGGCGGCGCGGGCGCTGCTGGCGCTGCGGAGGGGCGCTGTGCTGGGGAGAAGAGAAGGCGCGGGCTGCCGGGCTCGCTTCTGCGGGGGGAATGGCGGATGCCGTGATCCGCAGTGGCGGCGAGATGGAGCCGGAGCAGCATCAGCGGACGGAGAAGACCAGCGCGGGCGTCCTCGGAGTGGAGAGTAACAGAGCAGGAGCCGCTGAGGACACCACACAAAATGGCGGACGCTCTGAGAGCGGTAGCGCTGGGGAGGCGCTGCTGGTGGCTGCTGCTGCTGCAGAGGACAAGGTCCCCACAAACCTCAGCATCAGTAGCAGCAGCCAGCGCAGGAGCAGCATCTCGACGACAAATGAACAGCAGCAGCAGCAGCCGCCCAGCGGTGTGCTCGGTGGGCCGCCCCCTCTCCCTAAGCCCCCAGAAGACCAGCAGCCTGTTAGGAGGAACTTTCAGATTCCCAGGAAGAGCAGAGAAAAGAAAGGTTGTTCCTTCCCTCCCCTCCCTTTTCTCCCTCTCTCCCCTCTCCATCCGATTCATCAGGCAGCTCTCAGACACCTCTCACGGCTGCATGCAAACCCTGCGGTGTGGAGGAGGCTCTGCTGACTCCCACTCGGGAGGCTGCTGGGGAGCCGATTTTAGTGTCAGGCTTCTACATTCTTTCCCTACCCTTCCTCTTTTCTTTCTCACTTTTATTTTGTCACAAGGATGAAACAAAACCAAAACAAAAATTCGGCTTGAATTTCAGACCTTTGCTTTAAAAGGAGGAGGAGCTGGATGCCGTCGGGGTGGGCTTGAGTTGATCTCGACTTTGCTTCTGGAGGTTCATTCGCATGTGGAGAAGATGGTTCTTTGAGACACTGACATCAGAGAAGATGGTTCGCTTTTCTCTTCTTTCTGATCTCCTTCCTGCAGGAGAGGGGTGTAATCCTGGTTAGGATAGACTAAACAAGCACTGAGCAGAGTTGTCCTTCGTTGGTCATACGCACAAGACTGTTCTTATCTGGTGAAAGTTCTTTGCAGGGAGGAAGGGAGCATCCTACGTTCTCGTGCCTCGCCTTGGAAGCGTTCTGCTTCCAAGTGTCCAGGGTTTGGGTTTTTTTGTTTCCGAGTAACTCTTCCTCTAAAAGCCTGTGGTATTTCTTGTTTTTCACAAGACTCCACTGGTTTCTGCTTAACTTTGTTTTTGTTAAGTGGAGTTGAAGACATATCTGATTTGGTCCCTGAAACTTATCTCAGTTCTTGCCTTTTTGCAATATGGACTCAGTAATTTAGTCCATATCACCAAAATACTTGTTTGAATAGGCTTCTTGTTCTTCAGAGAAGAGTGTAACATCTTAACTTCTTGAAATGCTTTCTTCTGTAAGGAAGAGATGAAGGTAGGTTTATTTCATTATACAGTCTTTTCTCTCCAGTAATGGAATAATTCGTTTTGGCAGTAATGACCCGTTTTTCTTCCCGTTCTTTCCTATTGCCACCCTGCCATGGGGTGATACAAGTCTGGCAGAGATTCATTCTAAAAAGAACTGGGTTGGTTTGGAGAAAAAAAGTCTTTTATAATTCATCTGACAAAAATACCTGGATATAACATGGTGCCTCGTGAACAACTGAAGTGTCTTGTGTGTTACACCCAAGTGTGGTTACATGTGAATACCTTTAAATGTATTTCAGAAATGTTTAGTACTTAACCAACGATATTTGAAGCTCCTCTTTAGCATTTGGTTCCAATGTGAATGAAAACCTGCAAAATACCTTTTAAGGTCTTCTAATTCATCATTTGCCTAAGCAGAGCCATCTGCAGCGTGCGAAAAGTTTTAGGTTGTGTAGTTCAAACCTCGGGCTTCTGTGGCCTCTAGAGTAGAAGAGGAAGCCGTTCCTACTTTACTTCAAAAACTGACTTGACAATGGGTCATTTGACCCATTCTTACTTTTTTTCCTTTCAGCCTGCAGAAGGGTTCTCGGGCATTTTAATCAGCCTGAGACTTAGAGCCTTCAAAGCTCTCAAAGCAGACCGTGCTCCATCCAGCCCATGGTGCTCGTGGGCTTACAGCTGCTGAGTGTTGTTCTGTCACCGTGGGCTGCCAAACACGCAGTTTGAGGACAACCAAATTGCAATTGGGATTTGTATTGTCATTTGAAAAATGATGAAGTTCAGTCAGTTCTGGAACTGAACTGGAAGATCAGCACTGCATGGATCAGCTGATGCTGTAGTGGCACGTGCTTACAGCATCCTTATTGCTAGTGCTTAAATACATCTTGTTAGATTGCAAAATAATCTGAATGTCACCAGTCCCTCTCAAGAGAGCTCTCTTGTCTTGATTCTAAAGCCCAGCATGAAGCAATACACGTGGAAGCTTCCTCCCTCATCCCTTGCCTTGGAATTGTCCTTGTTTTGCTTTTTGAACCACCATTTTTTCCCTGGACATACCATCCTGAGAGATACCTGCTGCCTTGATTGTGAAGGCTTAGCTGTTATGTACAAAGTATGTACAGGATGACTTCATCAGAGGTCTTTGAATTTGTTTGGAGGTTTTTTTGGTGGGTTTTTTATTTTTTAAACACCAAAATGTGTTTCAGGAACAATTTTTGGTAGTGAAGCAATTAAAAATTGAATCTGGAAAGCAAAAATGTAAGAGAAAATTTAGGCTTTAGCTGCCAAAATGTAAGAGAAATTCCCTAGAAAATTTAGGCTTTAGCTGCTTATTTATCTTCTTTGGAATTTATCTCCCCTCCTGGAGACTTAAAGAGGGACTGAAAGTCAACAGAAATCCTTTTTAATCTGGAGAAATGCATCTGGAGGAAAGATACCTCTTAAAAACAACTGCGATCATTTGGCACAGAGAATACTTCTGATTTCCTCATTCTTTTTCCTAGCATGGGAATTTAGGAGACAAGTGAAAGAAAGGTTGGCTGCAACATTATTTTTTTAAGATGTGCCTGCGTTTGTCTTCTTCCTTAGAAGTCTCTTGAAGGTTTGTTTTCTTGGTACATAGAGTTTAGCAGTGGTGTTATGCTCTGTTGAGCAGCTTATCTATCCTTTGTCTTCAGGCTTGTCCCAGCCTCTTCTTGTTCAGTTGCCAGATCTTCAGAGGTTTCCAAGTTTGCTTGAGACTTGAGAGGTCCTTGATAGAAATAGGAAAACAAATTTTAAGGATGTAAGAGCACTTTTAACTTGCTGAACTATATGAGTGATCCCCTTACCAAAAGATAATTTCACCAGTGATGCTGACATTGCAGTCAGTGCCTTTAAGGGGTTGCTTTTTGATTAAAGCTGGATATTTATTTCTGGAGTCTATCAAAGTAGCGATGACTGCTGTTTCTCGGGCTGAATGGGGGAAAAAGGTCATGCTTTTACCCATGAAACTCGCAGCAATACTTGCATGAAGGTCGGGGTTGTCCGTTTTCTACTTCATCATTTTGCCTTGTCTTTTGTCTTCTATTTTTCCTTTTCTTTGGTAGAGATGTGCTTCTGCTATTTCCTATACGATATTTCTAGGTGGGGAACTCTGTTAATCCTTGAACTTGGTAATTATTTAGGCCTTTTGAGAGCACAAGACATTCTGGGCTGAAAAAGCCATAAAGGTAAAAATGTCACAGTTCATTAACACTACAGACTTTTGGTCTTAGTCTTAAAAAAAGAAGACTGAAAAAAATGAAGACTTAAAAGGGTGCTTCTCAATGGAGCTTTTGTAGCAGGAGCACTTGTGTGTGAAGAGTGTGCGTGAAGTTCTGCCAACTTAGCTGATAAGAAAATCAGTCATTTACTTCGCTTCAAAGTTTGTTCAGGAATACTCAAGGAGGATGGCTGTATCTTCACATTCTCACTTAAAGCAACCAAACCCACTAACTCCAGTCTCAGTTTTCTGAAGTTGAGACATCAGACAGCTGTGAAAGAAAAGTAGAGCCTCTCAGGCATGACATACATCCAAACATCCAGTCCAGTCCCTGTCCCTTGACTAGTACTAGCTAAACTCAATTTCCACCTAAAAATAATAACGTATGTTCCAATGCCCTGGGTAGAAGCTGAACAAACCCAGTATTTATTTACTTATTTTTACCTATGCAGAACAAGCTGGCAAACCCCACAACAATTGACTTGTGTTGTAAGGATGCTGCAGATTAGTCATTGTTTTAATTACAGTTTGATTAACACAGGTCAGTAAAGGTGCAGCATTACCCCCATCAGCTTTGTCCAGCAAGCCTGGAAGATAGATGTGTGCACACTGCTGATCTTTGAAGTGATGTAGGACTGGAAATGAACTCAGTAATTTCATGGTTTGCCTGGGAGCACAGGCTTTGGTGACTGCTGTACAAGGTCTAGTTTAGTGCTTCTCCTTGATTTTATTTTAGTTTTGTCGTGT
The DNA here is from genome assembly GCA_013397755.1 of Cnemophilus loriae. Taxonomy (NCBI): domain Eukaryota; kingdom Metazoa; phylum Chordata; class Aves; order Passeriformes; family Corvidae; genus Cnemophilus; species Cnemophilus loriae. The sequence goes on along the minus strand of VZTF01009188.1, from coordinate 1,159,441 downwards.
TTCTGACCGCCTTCCTTGAAGTGAGGTACAGGCCCTGCTGTGGTGACATTAACGTTTTACACCATCACTGGCCTTGAACACCACAGCTTAAGTGACAAACTGAAAAGTATTGCCTGGCTGCTCACCTCACGGGAGTAGTGTTTCATCTTTTGATTGAGAACATGAAGTCTGCAGTGCCTCAGGTTCTGGAAGAAAAAACTGCAACAATCTTAAAAAGAATTACTATTTTCTATATTCCATAATTTAATGATTAGGTAGGGCTTTTCTATAAAGCCCTGTGTTGAGAACTAAGTATATAGTAGTTCATGCAGGTTCTCCCTAGCAGGAGAATAGGGGGACTTGCTGGTTTTGGGCAAGTGTGTCTCAGCTCACTCCCCAGAGCTTTCCACAAAGCAGAAGATGTTTAAACACAAATAGGAACATGGTTGATAATATTTGCATGTATGACAGGATCTTAATTCATGTCATAATGTGCCTCTTCCTAGATTTGTGTCTGGGAACGTAGGTGAGACACTGTGTATGGTTTGTCGTGGTTCTTTCTAGCTCACCCTGCAAAGCTTTCCACTTGTTTGGGCTCCAGATGGAAGTGAGAGGCTGATTTTTATTGAGCATGTCTCCTGGGGGAAGGGGAGAGAAGGGATAAGGTGCAGTAAACACGGGTAAGAAGACAGGAAATTCGGTCAAGCAGCTGTCACAGATAACTTTCTGCCTTAACTGGTCCTTACTGAGGAGCTGGCAGTGTCTGAACCCCACATCTTTCTGACAGGGAGTTGTTAAACCGCAGTGGTGTAGTGCCCAAGAGGTGTTTGGGGCTGGGGTGGAACAGGGGATGCTTTCCCAGTCTGTGTGTAGGTACAGCAAGCTTGTTTTATCTTTTATCGGTAAACATTTCTCTCTTCAGTGCAGTAGCATTCAGTCCCAATAATACTAAGTGGAGAATTCCATTCACTCAATTCTGTCTCGTCCCATATTGCCGTCACTTTTTCAAGAATGAAGGTGTAGTTACTAAAAAGAATGTTACATAAGTATGGTTTCTAAATCACTTTCATAACTTCTGCTCTTAAAAGATCACTTGCTCGTTGTTGGTGTTGGAATCATTGCTTGAGTTCAGTTTGCAGATGTTGCATTCTGAAGTGCAGCTTTTACTAAATAACACAGAACAGTTCAGTTTTCATTAGGAACATTTGTTTTATATTGAGGCTTATGCAGTAAATCTTTTCTGCAAATGAAGGAAAGATTGCTGTCTAAATCTACTGCCATATTATTTAATGAAATTGAAGAATATACTCTGAAGATGTAATTAAATTTGTTGTTACAGTAATGGTAGATTGGGTGGATTTTTTTTGTGAGACTAGTACTGTTGTTCTTCCTAACTGTTGTAACTACAGTAAAAATCCTGCATTTTTGGTGCATGTTTTGGAAGTTACTCTGAGGAGAAAAAACACTTCTTGTGTTTTTTCACAAGAAAAGTTCAGTCCCCCCAGAGATGTTTTTTTGCTGGCCACTACCCTCAAAATCTGTACTGCCATTCTCTGCTGGCTCACTCTGGGGTTGCTCCTCTGATCTGTTTGTCACCTTGGCACCCAAACACAGATAAGAAGCTCGGGGACATGACTGCTTCCCTGTGGGAACTCGGGCAAAAGTTTGCCCAGGAGGGAATTTGTACAACAGCACTTGAAGGGCTTTCCTTTTAAAGCACTTACAGTAAGGGATAACATCATCAAGCATGAACACAGGCGGTGGGGTTTTTTTAATAATAGGAGCTTATTTGTCTTCTCTAAACAGGATTGGATTTCTTCATATTTAGCTTAATTGCCAAAAGCAAACAAACACAAAACCCCACAATAGTTCTGAAGCGAGGCCAAGCAATGAAACTCTTGTTGAGGTTTTTATTAGAACAGTTTGTTCCCGCTTCTTAATTAAAAGAGTTAATTAGTTAATTATAGTTCTGAAAGTTTAATTACAGTGTTTTGCAGTACATATTAGATGTTTATCAAGGGGTAAATTCAGACTTGAGGTGCTTCCCTTACAAACTTCTGAGAACTAGTAGCTGCTCAAGAGTAATATTAAAAAACATAAATGTGATTTTTTTAAGATGCTGTCATTCTAGGAAATTTTAAGATAAACTTTCTAAAGTCCATATTTTTCAAGTATTTTAGGTGTTTTGTATTTGAAATTGAATTACAAACCATCTATCTTTATGAATAAACTGTCAGTGAACTGGAAAATTTTGGATGTTTTCATGTGTATATTGGTGCTAATTATTTTATTTCTTCTCTTTTATAGCACTCTTTCAGCCAGTGCTTCCAGGTTCTCGGGAATTTGAGGATATTTTGAAGATTCTGCATTCTTCCTACTTGGATTCAAGTTCAGTGTCCGATTTTAAATACAAGAGAGCCAGCTTAGTTCATAGTGAACTGTTGGAAAAGGAAGTGAGTATATTTATGGCTTCTGCTTCTCAGTAAGGTACCAGTCAAATGACAGTGCTTCTTGTCAATCGAGAGGCAGAGACCTGGGGATTATTTCGAATTATGTGGTTGGTACTTAATCGCAAACACACATCCCCAGAAATGTAAGCAGCTCTTTTCTTGGGCAAGTTTATTACTGCGTAGTTGTAAACTCTTGCCTGCCAGATACTCCAAAGAGACTAAAAGAAAGATTGGTTTTGGCACCACTTATTTCTGTGTGTTTTTAACTTTCAAAAGTTTTCTTAATTTTTATGTATTTTAATAACCTGGAAAGATGTTTTAATGTCTTCTTTGCAAGGCTGATGTTTCCTGTGAAAATTAAGATTAAAATATATGCCTGATAAAAGTTTCCATAGTCTCTGTAGTTTTCTTGTTTTCCAAGAAACTTTAACTAAAGTTGATTACTGGTCTAGTAAGTGGAGCACCTTGGTTGAAGCCCTTCTGTTGTGCCTTATGTGGTGTCTCTTAAATCTAGCCTTGGCTTGCTCTCATCACTCTGAAATGAAGTTTTCATTCCCAGTACCAAGAAGCTTCACATATGAAGTAATTGAAAATATAATTGGTTTGCTGTGACTATCATCTTGAAGTTATAAAGTAAACTGAAGCATTTTCTGCTGTTACAGTAATTATTCATGGTTACAGCTAAGAAATATTGGTGAAAACCACCTCAGCAGCAATGAGGTGCATCTGCAAAAGTACACGCACAGTGTAAGAGATCTGTCTCCTAAAAAGAGGAAGAAGTCTTATTTCTGGAGTTAAAAGATGACATGGAAGGCATTGGGCTGGATGGTTCTAGCCAGTTGTGCTACAAAGATCAATCTAAAGTGTTACTGCACAGGTTTGTTTGAAGAGTGTCTTTTTCTTAAAAAAACAAATACTTAGACAGATTAAGCCAATTAGATTTCCCACAGGTATAATGTTTTTGAAATTCACTTATAGCATCCAATGATTTCATTTGGATTATCTTTTGATTATTTTTGTACACTTGGATCTGCTAACATGGGTGGGGCCTTAAAACATTGACTCTTGACTGTGCCAGCAGCAGTGTGTCTCCTGTGTTAAGAACTTTCTGTGTGAACAGTTCACAGAGAAACGCAGAGAGCTGAAATTCGATGGGCGCCTGGAGAAGGAGCTTTCGGAAAGTTACGCATTCCTCATGGTGGATCGGTGCCAGGTGAGGAATGAAACACTGCAGGCGAAATGCTTTCTTTAGCAATTAAGAGGTTTTGAGGCTTTGGATTTTTCAGAGTGTTTTTATTGACATAATCTTAAAGTTACTTTTGCAAAATTCAGCACTGGAAGGTGTAGAAGAATGGGAAAGGGATCTCAAATGTCACCATTTAAATCCTCTGTTCCCTGCTACTTAAGGTACCCATTTACATGTCTGTATCTTCCCTGGTTTAGGCTCTGTTTTATAAGTAAAAGGATAGATTTTCTGGATGGCATGTGAGTTTTTATTGGGTTATTTTTTGAATCGAGGAGGAATATTTTGTAGTTTATTGCATTTGGGTTTTGGTGGTTTTTCTGTTTTTTTGCATCAACAAGGTAACCTGTAATATTGGAAAATGGACATTGTCTTCTCTGTCTCTTCTTTGATCATATACTTTTAATCAAAGTGATGAAAAGGGAATTTCTGTGCTTTGTCTGCTATTATAGAGCCAGGATTTCTTAAGCATGCAATCATTTGGCAGGTATACTTCTGTTTTAAATATTAAAAATTTCTGTGTTAAAAGCAAGTAATGTCCATAAACGGTGTTTAAGTTATAGGGAGGCTGTTGTTTTTTAAGATACAGGTGAGTCTGTGTAGCTGCTCCATATCAGAGTTTGACTTGCACAGTTTAACAGTTGTATTCAGAGAATTCAGACTAGTCCTGCCTCTGTTTGTAAGGGTTGGGTTTTATTTAAATCTCAGTTTAAATTCTGTAATTGTCATTTCTTACTGTTTGTTCTGTTCATATCCTGGCTTTCCTAATAGACTTGCTTAAAAAACTGTCTGTTCATTTTAGATCCAGAGCATATGTGAAAAGGGGCTGCAGGTTGGCCACTCCAGAATCACAATTCTCGGCAGCCCTTCCATGGGTAAATATCTTTTGATTATAAGTGCTGGTTATTCAGTAGCAGTTGGCAGATAATGTGATGCAGTTGTGTGAACTTTCAGTCCTTTTTCTATCACTGACTGCAGCAGTATCACAGCGAGATTTTTCAGCAAAGGAAATAGACATCAGAACATCATTTCATAGCTCTGTTTTTGAGTAGTTCAGTTAAATTCCCTTCCCAAAGGGAAGACCTAATTCTCATTTTGGCTTTAAGTCAAACCAATATCCCATGTCTTTCCAGTAAACCTGGGGGGCCAAAGAGCTAATGCAGTGTGTGGCTGGCTGCCTCTGTGTTTGTTTGTAGGTGTGTACCTTCAGAAATTCCTCATGGACACAGTAGCTCAGCTCAGTTTTGATGTAGATAGATCTAGAATTCTTGAATCCACAAATCCAAGAAGAGCATAGATAAACTGGAGACCTAGCAGAGTCATAAGGTGTTAAAGAGTTTTGAGAGTGCAAGACCATAAGTTCGTTTTGCAAAGCTTTTCAAATAGAAAATGAGAAACTAATTTTGTCATCGTGTGTAAGAGGAACAGGATACAGAGGTGACATGAATTTTGGAAGCAGAATAGGTGCAAGGTGGAGAAGCAAAAAGCTTTGTGAGCATATGATTTTTCACTGGTTTAGCTGGTAAAGGGTCTGGAGCAATTTGCTAAAGCAGTTAAATACAGACTTGGAATGAGAGGAACCTAAGCAAAATGGATGCTTTTCAGAGTATCCGAATTCAGTTACGGTTCTTTGATCTGAAGTAGTCAGCCAGACCAACAAATGACAGTGTGTATTTGAGGCCTTAAAATCTATGAAATAACTAAGTACTGAAAAGCACAAAATTATTTTACCTTTGCACTTGAGTGTCAATTGTGTCTTTATTTTTTGTGTACATTGAGCTTTAATCCCATGTAATGCTTTTTAAACCTCTAATAATATTTTAACATCCAGTATAATGTATTTTGGTTTATTTTTATACTCAGGTGTATATATCTCCAAGTATGCTGATTTATTGCAGCCTAATCCTCTAGAATCTGGAGCAACTGGAGATGTGATTGTTTTTAAAATAATAAAGGTAATTTTACCTTGCTATTCTTGAAGGATTACATTGCTTACTGATAACACACGGATGGTTTTAACCTAACTTACTTTTAATTTGCACAATCACCAGTGTATAGAGAAACTGGAACTCTACTAGATTGAAAATCCAGTGTTGATATTAAGCTTAAATAAAGCATAATAAATTGTTATAAAAGGCAAAAATTTATTGTTCTCTTTGAAAGCATGGAAATAATACACTTCTAGAAGTGGCTTTCTTAATGGCCTGTTTTAGTTTCTCTGCTCTTACTTTCTGTGGTACCTGAAGCAATTTGCCAGTTTCCAGAAAAAAGCTCATGCTTACAATTCTTCTGCTTTATTACAGGGAAAAATGAAAAGCATATATGACCACACTGGTATGAAGGCAGTGGAATCGACTGTCAAGAGTGTGTTGGATCCCACCCCAAAGCACGAGTGTCATGTTTCAAAGAATGCAAATAAAGTCACCTCCTTGTTGGCTTACCGAGCCTACGAACTTACTCAGGTAAAGCTGAGCCTGTGTTACCTTCTTCCATAAAAACTTCATAAACAGAACTCCTGAAGTGATGGAGAGAGAATCACTGGTGAAACAGCAAACCCTGAGCTTCCCTGTGAAGCTGCAGCTGGGTGTGTGTAGCAGCCTATAGGTGCCTGCATTAGAAATCCTAGAACGGCATGGCAGCCTCTCCTGTTCCCATTGTGTGATCCTAAACCTCAGGCAAACATCTCCTTCAGATCAGGGTGGAGGTGGAATAGGAAATTACTGGGGAATGTACATGGGACTGGAATGGAGGCTGGAAGAGAGGACATAATGTGGGAAATTTGAAGTGTAAAAGTACGACTGGTTTGTGGTCATTAAGTGAGACTCCTAAAAGGGAAGATGTTGGCTAAGAAAGAATAGTATTTTTCTCTTTTCCCTTTTTTTTTTTTTTTTCTTATTCCCCTTCCCAGATTCTCAGGTTTGGAGATGATGAGGGAGGACAGAATGAAATCAGTTCCAAGCATTTATGTTCCTCCAGGTGTTCTGTCTCTTACTGCAGTAATCTGTTGCAGTCAGATTATTCCACCAAGTCCGCAGATTTCAGGATCCTTACTTGAAAGCATTCTTTTCAGTATTAACAGCTTCTTTTGTCTTCTGTAAATCACTGGGCTGGACACTGAATCAGATGGCTAAAATGAACGTATTTTTTCATTTCTCATTACAAACTTGCCTAAATTAACACTTTATATTAGAATTTTGTGACTGAACTAAGGATAGACTCCAAAACTCATTGTAATATTTACTTTCCTCTGAATTTTTTTTGTTTTTATTAGTTGTCCTTTCTCTCACCAAGAATACTTTCGAGTAAATGTTGCAAAATTATTTTTCCATTCTTGATTCGCTCCTGAAGTAGTGTCCATATCTAAGTGGTTGATAAAGGAGGGAGAAGATAAAAAAACTGCCTTAATTGATTGTATTCTATAGTATATATGAGAGGAGCTTCTTTATTTTAAATAACAGCTTTTAAAGACGTTGACTGTTGCTCCAGGTTTCTGATTTAACGCTGTCACTTCTTTTTCCCAGTACTATTTTTATGAATATGGCTTTGATGAGATCAGGCGAAGACCAAGACATGTTTGTCCTTATGCTGTTGTTTCATTTACATATAAAGATGACGTGGTACAAGGACTAAAATTTATGCCCCCATCAAGGTAAGCTAGGAAATGAGTTTTGGAAAGACTGCATGAAGAATTCATAGCTCTTGGCAGTAGCTTAGAATTTACTTTAATGAACAGTGCTGAAATGAATGGATGTGTCGGAGACTTAGCTTAATAAATACTTCTAATGCAAAGCAAGAGGTGGCAAAATTGGTTTTATGCAGCAGGGTGGCCCCTGTGGGAAGCAGTTCTGCTGCTCTTCCCACCTACTTGCCTTCTACCTGGGTGGAATCCACAAGTAGTGGGGGGTTTTACCTAACTGAGGAAATTCATGGAAATAAAAATGTTCACAGCAATATCTTGCTTGGTACTCTAAAATAATATTCTGTATATTTTGTCTCTGAACCCTTCAGTGGTGTCTTACTGCTTGTGGAGAGAATATGTAGATGGCCAGTTGATCACAGATCCAGTGTGATACCTGTGCTGATAGGAAGGTGTCCAGGTGTGGGGACTGTACTGTGAAGTGCTAAAAGCAGTTATCAAGGTATCTGAAATAGCACAAGATGCTGCAGCAGTGATAGGTTGAGGTTAGAGAGGGAATTACTGGTCTTGCTGTTTTGTTAGACTGATAAAGTGTCCTTGATGTAAAATTCAGTGGCCAGAATTCTCTGTTCCAACCTAGTCATTCTGTCTGTCTTCTTTTGTTTAGAGCAAACACCTTCCACACAGATAGAAGTACAGGTAAGAATGAATTCCATTTTTTGGTTTTATAATACAGAAAAGGAAGGTTTTGATGCTTCTCCACCGTAGTTTTATGTTTAACCAGTTTAGTTATGCTGAGTGTATACCTGAATTTTATCCTGAACTATGCTGGTTCCTGATACTGGATGATCAGACACCTTAATGTGTATCTTCTTTTATCAGAATGAAACACAAGTGAACAAAATCAAAAGTCTTTTTTCCCTCCTTTCCTACTTAGAGTGTAGTGAGAACTGATCTTAAGTTCCCGAATCTCCTGTTCAATGGCACTTCAAATAGTATGATCCTCTGTCATGCTTTGTTTTGAACCTCATTCAAGCAAAATTAATATGTATGAAAGTGGTTGACAGTTAAGGTAAGGAAAGAGGGTATCATTCCTCAGATACTGGCATCTAGGGTGTGCTTATACACACAGGTGTGGGTAACAAACCAACCTCCTTTACTTTGCTCAGAGCACGTCAAAACATAGCAGGGTTGATAACATCCTTTCTGCTACCTTTTAACGTTATTGTTTGCTCTGGTATTAGTATGAAATTTTCCCTAACCTGGTTTTGGAGATTCAGCAGCCTCTTATTTCAGTCCCAGCTGGCAAGTGGTTTCACTTAGTCTTCCTTTCTCCATCTTAATTTAGAGAAACCTAACGTTACATTGTGGAGGGGACAGCTTTGGAATAAAGGCAAACTTGTGTGCCATGTATCCCTAAAATCAGCAGCACGACTTTTCCTTCCATGCAAGCTGTGAGTATTGCCATTTAGACAGTAAGCTTAAAACATTGCTCTACTAAAACTCTTATGAGTAGAGACTGGTGAGTTTTGGATATATTCAGATGAAAATCTAAAATACTGACTAAGTGCCTTAAATATGTCAAACAAGACTTAAGTCATGCATGTCCAGAACTTTCTTGAGCTCAGGCACACAACTGTCAACATCTCTTTGCTGTTTGGTGTTTTGTTGTTTGTGGGTTTCTTGGGGTTTTTTCCCCATTGCAGTGACACACACTGCTGTGCAGGAATAAACACCACTGGCTCATGAGATAGTACAAAGAAATTATTCTTAAGAGCATGTATTTACTAGTTCTTATTTTATCAGTGGGGGGAGGAATATAGAAGGTAAAAAAGAGGTCTTCATATTTTTTTGTCTCCTCCCCATCCTTCTTCTCCAGTCCTGAGAAGCTTGAGGTTGAAAAAGTTGTCAGCATTGATCAGTTGAAGAAAAAAATTTCACCAGCGTTGTTCTTTAAAGAAACTTACCAAGGAGGAAAAGAAGGTAAATAGATTGCACTTAATTTCTTTAAATCCAGAATTTTCAAGTTTTCTGAATTACAATTTTGTCTCTTTTTTTCTTACCTTCTCTTTCTCCCCTTGTATCGTGTCAGAGTTGAAGAATGGCATGTACTGTAGCCTGTATGAAGTTGTGGAGAAGTCCCGTTCTGGGAGTCACTTAGAGGGTTTACTTCAAAAACTAGAGAAAGAGAAACTTGTGAGTGCAACAGATTTGACTATTCCTGTTTTTAAAAATAATTTTACTAGTTAGCAATTTGAGGCATACTACAAGATCCACAATCTCACTGGAATTCCTTAGCTGGCATATTCTTAAGTATCAGGGCACTTCTCTGCCCAGGACAGAATTATCTTACAGTCAGGAAGAGTATTCATAGTGAGCAAATGTCTTTGAAGCAGTTTCCTCTTTTTGCTTGGAAACAGGTCCTTGTGAAACCACTTTTGGACAGAGGATTTCTTTTTCTTCTTTCTCCTTGGCAAATGATGTCCCCTTATGGTAAGCATACTCTGGGTTTGTGTTTGAGTTGGGTTTGTTGTTTTGGATTTTTTAGGGGGCTGGATTTTTGAGTACTAGATTGTCTTTTGGTGGTCCTCTCCTTTTTAACTGTTTTTATTTTTTTGTGTTCTAGACCATCAGACAGGACGGTCCCGTGTACTTCATGCATTGTTTCTGTTTCCAGAGCCTAGGGGTGTAATTAACTCAGGTAGGTTTGTTCACTGTTATGTACAGGTTTATTTAAACAGAGATGATATTCTATTGAAGACTTTGTAGTGTTCAGTCAGTGTGAACTAGGAGTAACAGTTTGTATTGGTTATGGTCATGGTATTGGTGTTTAGAAATATTTGTTTCTTCACAAAAGCAAATATCACACATTGTATGTTCATTTGTTCATATTTAAGAAAGTAAAACTTTGTTGAAATTTCTTGATATGGCTTCCCTGGCTTCTGAATTATTTCTTCCTGGTCATTCCAAACTGTGTTTCACCCAATATGTATTAACACAGAGTATTGCTAACTAGTCATCATTTATTTATAGCTTCATGGTTTGATTTGAATTGTGGATTTTTCTCCTATGGCAGGACAAAAAAGTGTTCCATATGGAACACAGAAAAATTCAACTACCATGGTTTTGCACGAAAAAAAGGAAATCATTCCAGAACTCACAAAGTTGATTCAGTCTCTGCATTTTGCTTTAATCCAGTCCCGTAAAGACAGCAGTGCAGATTTCAATGCTGTTGTGGAAAAGTACATCCATGAGTATTTTAAAAAACTCTACAGTGGCCCTGGAAGAGGTAGAGAATTTATATTACGTGAGTACTCATCACGGCTGGATTACAAAACAATTCTGTATCCTGCCCCAAGATACAAAACTGACATTGACAGCTGCTTACAGAACTATATTTTTGGTTGTGAGGCCTATCAGCTCCCCGTTTCCAGGGCTAAGGAACTGCTCGATAGAAATCGGAAGCCTCAGCGCTTCAGTCCCATCTCAGATTATGAAGCTACAGAAGACTATTCTGACTTTGCCAAGGCAAAATGTGGGAAAAGAATCCATCCCAAATATGAAGCCCCTGCTGCCAAACAAAAACTGCCTCCTTCTGGAGATTATGATATTGAAAGACTCAAAGAACTTATTAACTTGATCCAGTGTAGGAAGAAAAATGTAGGTGGAGATTGTGATTCTGAAGACCCCAGAATTAGAAGTGGTCTGAAAAGAAAACTGGAAAAACAATCTGAAAATTTACAGAAATATCTAAAAATGAGTGACTCTTCAGAGAATATTTGTCAGTACGAAGGTAAGGAAGTCTTTGTTTAGAGTTCTTTAAACATTGTTATTGAAAGCATATTTAACATTAATCAATATAGATTGAGGGTTTTTTTGCATGCTGTGGATATTTAATGCATGGTGGTTCATTTAAACATTGGTCTGAGATCTGTCAATAGAGTTGAAGTTTATTTTTTGTGGGTTTCCACTTTCTAGGAGACAAGTTAAGGGGAATTGTCCTGGAAGTTGCTTTTGTTCTGCCTCTTTGGAAAGAAGGCAGACTTTCAAAGAGTTTACTTGCCTGTGGAGCTGTCCAAAGACTTTCTCATAAAGAACACTCGGCAGACTTGTTACCGTCTTTTGTGGAGTTTGACTTTGCTGTAATTCTTTATGGCTCCAATATCCTATGTAATACCTAAGAAGTTGAGATTGACGGGGAAAAAAGCATAGTTAAGTTTTGAAATAGCAAGTAATGTGTGTAGTGGGACAAAGGAAACAACCTAATAAGATTAAATTATTCTATACATTAAATTATCTACATCCAGACCTCAGAGAAGTATCACGGATACCTTCTGACTTACAATCTGCCAGAAAAAACCCTTTGATTTCTGTTTCCCTGACCCTTTTCTCAAGGCAATTATACAGGCCTCCTGCGGAAGGGGAAAACTGGGGAGCAGGGTGACACAAAGAAGAGGGGATTTCCATCAAGCACCAGTCACTCTCGTGTATGTGAATCACTGGAAGATGAAGTGACTGATCCTAGTGGTCCTCTTGAGGGGGACAAAAGATACTGACTGGCATGTGGGCATGAAGGAGGCAAAGGGTGGACTTTATGGTTGGGATTCCTGCTTGGAATTCTGTGAACCTTGAAAGATTTTTTTACGTTGATTATTAATGTAGAATATGTGATGCATGTCTACATTTTTGTTCAAATAAGTGAATGTGTACATACAAACTGATGCTAAGGAGTGAGACTGTCGGTACGTGGCAGATGTTTTTGGGGGGTTTGGTTTTATTTTAAGACTTAGTAATGGATTCCTTTTCCCCTCCTCGCCCTGTTCTAAGGGGGCAGAACCTCGGATTCACCACACTCTGTGTTCTCAATGAATTCTGACCATGGTGGCCACGAGAGTGACTTCAGGCAGGCAGATGTGTCCGACCGTGCTGCCGACACGCAGGGTCTCATCAAAGCACTGCTGGAGACGCTGGCCACTGTGGGCCGCTGGGACCCGGCGCTGGCACAGTCTGTCAACCAAGCCTTAGCATTAGGCACTGAGGAAATTGAAGAGGATATGAGACAAAAATATGAATATGAATCCATTCCAGCTCAGGACAGAGATGATCGTGAGCTTCCTAACACTGCTCAGGCTGACAGTGTTACCTTCAAGGACCCGCAGAGCCCGGCCATGCTGGAAGCTGATGTGCCGTGCCTGCCCTACCCTGTTGATGTCAGTCTGCAGCTCCCACCTAACGAAGCAGGCCTTGAGCACACGCTACATTTACAGGTAAGTGAAACTGCCAAGATGCTGACTGTGAAAGTACTATTTTCATACATACTATGAGACTGAATGAAAAAAACATTCCATTTTTTACATCAATAAACACAGGTAAGTACTAACTTTTCTGCAAAACTTTTCTGTTTGGTAGGAACATACATGGAAATTCTCTTCACTCTTAAGCGTGTGTTCCTGGTTCTTTATATTTGTTCTTTCTATAATAAAACGGGAGCAGAGTTGAAGAATTCTGAGCATTTCACTGCATACTCAACTCTCTGTGTGCCTTCCTGGTGCAGTGGTGTACATGAGTTCTGCCAGCTCACAACTAGTGGATCACCCTTGCGCTTAGGGATCACAGGGCCCCAGCTCCTTGCTCCATCTCATTACCTTACAAGAGTGATTGTTCCGTGATCTCTGTTACTGGTACTTACACACAAAGCCCAGCTTCTAAGTCATAGAGCAGGAATGAGTTTGTCCTACCTGTAATCTCCACGCTGTTTTGCTTCTACCCATCTGGAATGTGAGATGAAATTGGCTTGTTTAAGGGCCCAATACTAGTTGCAGGCAGTGCTTCAGCAATGCTGATATCTCATGGTTTTAGTCAGGTATCAAGACAACAGCCTGGAAAGAGCAAGGGAGCAGCCAGTTTCTCCCCTCTCTCTTTGCCCACCCCCAGCTTCCATACTGTAAGGCCAGTGCTCAGGACTGCCTTAGTTGTTTCATTACAGACCAGGGAAGTACCTCATGGAAACGTTTCCAAGTTTGACTGGACTAGATTGATGGCAGAATTGCCAGTGTGCTGGTGAACTCAGGTGTGTTGTTCCCTGTCAACTGCTCAGAATGTAAAAACTTAATAGTGAGCAAAACCAAGAGAAGTTGTTTTGAGATAAACGTTTTCTTTGTTTTTTTAGGAAGCAAGCACTGGGAGTACCTTTGAAGACTACAGTCCCTGTCCCAGTGCACCTATAAGCTATCACAGGCAACATCCCAACTCAAATAATGTAGGGGAAGTTGGAATTCACTGGAAACTTATTCCAATTACAGGTAAGATGGTTTTTAACTCCTCTATTCCTACACATAGTGAATGAAAACATACTCCAAAGGTTTGTATCTTTCATAGATCCATTCTTGGATCACATGTTGGTACACAAGCACATCTGTAGCCTGTGCAGTTGTTTTTTCTATTTGATTAATACAGAAATCTGCTGGATGAAAACGGATATTTGTGGAGAATATTGGTTTGGCTTCATATTGACACAAATTAGAAATGTGAATGCTTTAAAAACAAACAAAACTATAGTTTTGAATATGGATGGTGAAGAAATGGAGTTGGGGTTATGAGGGGCTTTCAGCACTCCTTGCAGCATCACTGAAGCAGTGTCAGTAATCAGTGAGACTGATATCCTCCCCTTTCAAGCAAAAAAACTTGTGTTCAGAATTGCAAGATCAGATGCAGCTTGCAGTCCAACTCCACAAGGTCATTTGTGTCTAAAATAAGCTTTTTGAAAGTGAGGATTTTAACCTAGTAGCAAATGAAAATACTTGAATAATACATTGCCCTGCTTGATTTCTCATTTAATTTTTAATTTGTAATTTGTAATATCCTGTTGTGCTTACTCTATGTTATCTCTGGGAAAACTACTTGTATTCTGCTTTTTCAGCAGACTTGGATTGTGCTGTTTCACTGTCTCAGGAGCTGTTAAATGTACTGTGCTTCTGTACCTCAGCAGACTGTAACACTTGAGTCTTGGGATTTAAGTTGCTTGGTGAGGGAGGCATAACAGTAATGCTGTTTTCAGGCTGTGATTTGGAGGTTTTGGTGTATCAGTCTGTGGGACTTTCAAACATGAGATGATGGTAATGATGATGAACTCCTCCTCTGTAGGTCTGAAATCACCAGAAGAGCCACTGGAGTACTTACCACCAACGGATGCACTTCCTAATGACCCCCGGGTAGTAAATCGACAGAGAAATTCTGATTATCAGTTTCCATGCTCTCCATTTTCAGACACACAGAAGGGGGCAGCAGAAGATGGACATTATACAGGAGAAGTGGAGAAACTTGAAGATCAGTATGAGCTACCAGATCACCCTTTTACAGCTAAGCATTCCATTAGTGCAGTAATAGAGACAACACTGTTAGAAGAATATAAGCTCTTTGCAAGAAAGATTCAAGAAATTTTGCAGCAAAAGAACATTGCTTATGTCGGTGGCATGTCCACACCAGTCCTGTCTGCCCGAGAGAGGATAATGAGACTTTCTGAACACATCTGTTTGCAGGCATCAGAGGTTTCTGTCCAAGAATATATAGAGAGCCTGAGTGAAAAGTTGAATAGTGTCATTTTGGCTTCTTCATGCATGAAGCAGACTCCCCCAATTTATTCTAGTCCTGAAGCTCTGGAGGTGGTGAGCAGCACTGCCCCCAGGCCTGTGCCCGACACGCTGGCCGTGTGCAGGGACAGTGACACGGCGCCGTTCCCAGAGCCACTGTGCAATAACCTGGGGGAAGAGCTGCACTCTCATGAGCAGCCTTCAGCAAGCCTACCCCTAGGGAAGGAGACTATGGATCATGGGAATGCTAAATCAGAGGATCAGACTTCTTCTGGTGGTGATCTCATGGAACCACCAGAAAAGACTCAGAAATCCCTAGAGAACTTAAATATTTCAACTCAACCAGCTTTTTGTGATTTTATAAGCCAGTTAAAACCTGAAGTATTTAACAATTTCTTCAAAATTATTAAAGATGTACAGAAAAACACTGTCAAATTTTATATTCATGAAGAGGAAGAAAGTGTTCTCTGCAAAGAAATCAAGGTAAAGCTGTTTCAGTTCAACCTCAGAACAGAGTGTCTTTCAAATCCACTTGTATGAAACTGGACTCACTTTCACTGTGAAAGTGAATTGTGAAAGTAGGCTGTCCTGTCCCATTTCTACCTTGAGCTTTTGAGGTAGTCTTGCTTATACTTAGCTTTTACGTAAGTCTTTTTCTTAGAGCTGGAAAACAGAACAGGCTGGAGGTTGGTCCTTTCTGAGGATCCTGCCAGGGGGTGGCCTTACAGAAAAAAGATCCTAAGAGAAGAAGTGTGATAGTTTACCATTTTAGAAATAATGTATGAAAAGTCACTCTGTTTGCCTTTGGGGTTTTTTTTCCCTTCCCCTCTAATTAATAGTACAGAGAACTTTGAGAAATCACTGTTCTTCTGTACTTAAATGTGTAAGATGAAAGTTGAAAACTTCTGGCTTTTCTTGAAAACTCAGACAGTTTGGTACTGTCAGTTGGCCGTTTGTGTGATTTGATAGGGATGACTGACTTGCTGGAACAGCTGCTCTGTGTTGCTGCATCTTTCTGATTAATGTATGGGAGAGATAAAGAAGCCAGTCCCTCTGGGATTCACTGAAGTGGAAAACATTCTTGCTGTGGGTGTTACCTGGGCATTGTTTTTACCTACCTATTGACTTTTTCCTTGTCTCCTCTTTCTGCGGTGGCAGGAATATCTTAGAAAGTTAGGGAATACAGAGTGCCATCCAGAGCAGTTCCTTAAAAGAAGAGCTGATTTAGATAAACTGTTGATCATTATCCAAAATGAAGACATTGCCAACCTCATCCATAAGGTATGTCCCATGTAAGTAACTGTGCTACAGAAAGCTGTTGTCAGTAGTGAGATGAGCTCGTTTGGAACAAGGCTGCTTCCTTCTAACAGCCCAGCATTTACCAGTGCCCCGTGTTTAGCTGCTGTTTGAAGGCACAAAATGGCTGTAGTAAAAATGGTCTTGTCCCAACATTTACCCATAACTTCTTCTACCTCCACGCATGTGCTAATGCGTATTTGTTGTTAGTAGTTGTAAAGCTGTACAGAGGCCTGAGTAGTTCTGCTTCTGGTTCTGTGATGCTCTAACAGCAGGTGAAGGCAGCTCTCAGATGACCTGAGCTATTCCTGACAGCTAGGGCTTAAGACCCTCTGCTGGACAGAAAGTAAAATTATTCTAAGTGTTCAACATCCATTTACCTTATTGCTGTAATGCTCCTGAGAGAGCAAGAGAAGAAACAGTAATTTTTTGAAAATGTGTTTCGAAGTTTGGTGCCTGGCATTAGTAGGTGGGAGAGTTCTGTAGTTCCTTTTTCTGTGTGACCTCTGGTTGCATCTCTGATTTCAAATGTTTTTACACAGATCCCTGGCCTGGTGACTCTGAAGAGGCTCTCCTGTGTCAGCTTTGCAGGGGTCGATAGTTTGGATGATGTGAAAAATCACACTTACAATGAACTGTTTGTGTCTGGTGGTTTTGTTGTGTCAGATGAATCTGTCCTTAACCCAGAGTCCATCACTACAGGTAGGTGTGATGCTTCTGGAAGCTTTAGAACTAAAATCCTGGCATTCCAGTACCTGAGAGGTCCCATACTCACCACAGTGAAGGATCAGGTCTTTCAATTTTTGTGATGTTCTTTGAGAACTTCAGCTAATTCAGTCTCTTTCTCAGCCCAGTGGCCTTCTTGAAGAACATAGAACAGAGAGATTTTGCCTTCAGTTTGTATGCCATTGTGTAGTTATGTCTGTGGAACCTTTTATTCCTTACTACTCCATCCACAAATATGCTATACTTTTTCTTTATTTGAAATTGAATAGCTAATGAAGTTACAATTTTTTGAAATATTTTAGCAAGGCAGAGCATGTATGACCGAGGTCAGCTTTTAAATACCACTGCTGGGCACCTGAGGTACAGAAAAGCAGCTCAGTTTTATGATACAGTTGTTGGCCAGTCTGCATGGAAGAAAACTTAAAGTGAGTGGCTGCTGTTTGCCATTGTGTGACTGTACTGTGATGAAAACAGAAAACAGCCTTTTGTATATACTGAAGCAGTATTTTCAGTCTGCATACCACAAAATTTAACTTTTATTCAATATCTCTATAACAGATAAACTGAAACAGTTCCTAAAGTTTCTGGAGGATCTCAATACCCCAGATGGGAAATGGCAGTGGAAAGTCCACTGCAAAATACAAAAAAAACTTAAAGAGCTGGGGAGGTAAGTAAGATTCTATATTACCAGCTCTTAAAATGCTTCAGCTTTCATTATGCCCTCCAAAACACACTTAAATAGAACTTGCTCTTATGTTTGTCTTTCGATATTTAGACTGACCTTAAATCAGTTGTTTCTAATAGTAAGCTTTCCCCCCACTGCAGGATGAATGCCAATGCCCTGAACCTGCTCACCCTTCTGAACACCTATCAAAAGAAGCACTTGGTTGAGATTCTGTCTTACCATAACTGTGATTCTCAAACTCGAAATGCTCCAGAACTAGACTGTCTCATCAGACTTCAGGCTCAAAACATACAACAGAGACATGTTGTCTTCCTAACAGGTAAACACCACGTTGGTGAATACCTTTTCCACTCTTTTGATAATAGGTGCTAAATAGTAATACAAACCCTTCTTTTATGTATTTAGAAAAGAATCTCAAAATGCTCTCGAGTTACGTTGATAATGGCATAGTGGTTGCTGCTGTTGATGACTTTATGCATAACTTCAAAAGTCTTGTTGGGTATCACAACTCTGTTACTGAGCAGAACCACCTTCCTCCCTGCAGTGCTGGCCCAAGACAATCAGGTAATGTCAAACACACTTAAACTTTCCTTTCCAAACTGCATGCATGGGGTGGAGGTCCTGGGATAGTGTGCCTTAGCTCTGGTCAATGACCACTGCAGCTGGCAAGGAAAACCCAACTCTCAACTACTCTTTTTCTGTTTGAAATGGTGGGGGAAAAGCAGCTGGGATGGAGGACCAGAGACCTTAAATACAGAAGTACAGGCTAACATGGTATTCGAGGCACTAGACAGGGCATCTGTTTTCAGGAAAAGAATAAACTTGTCTCTGTCTACTTTATCTACTTAGAGTAGATAAACTGTACTGAGATGTCAGTAATTGTACTCCTTTAATTGTCTGATCACATACTCACCTGCTGTGTAACTTTAGATGCTGTTTTGACATTGTCCCCTTTGGAGCTGGGAGTTGGGATTTCCCAACACTAAATATGAACATGGTGTGCAGAAGCTTTTAGCACCGAGTAACTGGACACTCCCACAGAGGGTTAAGTGTGTGTGTTGAGTAAGTGAACACGAGTGGCAGAAGACCAAGACTTAGGTGCTGTTGGACTGGCAGACCTGAAGTGTAACACTGTGAGTAGCGTATGGCCTTTTTCACCAAAGTTTGTATTTCAATAGAATAGGACTTTCTCTCTCTTTTAATGTAGTTCTTGTAGAAAAGGATGAAAAGGATGAGGAGGACATGTCTCTGGATTCAGGGGATGAATTGTCAGAAATAGAAATCTGCAGTGATGCCTCTAAGTATGATACTCATATGGAAGCTTTGCAGACAGAGGCCAAGGGCCCACATGGAGTAGATGCTAAAGAAAGCTGCTTATCAGTTACAGAGTTATCTCCTGAAGCACAAACTGGCCTTGTGGAAAAGACTTACAAAACTGACTTGGAAGAGAAACAGCCAGTTACTCCAGTTTCTACAACATGCTCTGCTGAAGGAGAAAAACACAATGCAGTTGAACAAACTCCCTTCAGTAACTTCCAGGTTTATAGCAGACAATTAAACGTGTCCCATCAATTCAGCCACTTTAATGTACTCACTCATCAGACTTTTCTGGGAACAACATACCCAATTTCTCCTGCAAATCAAAACCAAGAAGGGAGCAATTATTTTCTATCTGCCTATAGTCAGAGCATGGATACAGAAAAGTCATCATCACCTGGTGGCTGGGATAGCTGCTTTGATTCTTCCAGGCCATATTCAGAACAGAAATGAACTCTTAAGTCTCTTTTTCTAAGTTGCTGTGGACTTCCCTGTTTCTAAAATATTGGATTAATGATTTCTATTTTATTCTGGAACAAAATGTTTCTTGTTCTTGTTATCTCAGATGTTTTCATGTTCTATTTAAATTCCTGATGGCCTGTCCCTGTTGGAACCATCTGAAAATTTAAATAAATACATATATTTTTTAACGTTTACTGTACTTGAATTATCTTGTTTGTTGGCACTTTTAAGTTTCTACATTTGTATTTGACCTGTTACCTAGGCTTCAGTTTGAGGTCTGTTTAATGTAAAGCTGAATGTTTGCCTAAAATATGTGAAAGAGCCAGTTGTTTTCTTTTTTTAACTGCAAGAGTATCCAAGTCATGTTTCTTTACATAAATATTAAAATTAATGTATTTATTTGACATTGACACAAATTTTGTACAATGTTTTTACATAGCTCTAAGGCAGTGTACTTATTTTCATTACTATATACTGGATTTTGGCTAAATACCTCAATTAGAGTAACCAATGGTGCAGTTCCATTGCAAAAAATCAAATAAACTCTTAATGCACAAGGCACTTGCTAACGCGTTGCTTTGTCTGTGGTTTTTATATTGTTTGCGAAGTACTTGAGGAACACCCAATCTTGGTTTCATGCACAGCATCTCTGTGTCTCACTTAGTGCTCTGTGCCATTGCAGCACCATCAATGTCCTCACAGCTTTTATCTGGCCACTGTAATTACTGTAATGAGAGAAGGACAAACCTGGTTTTAATGACTGTGGGAGTTCAGTTTGCATCAGAAAAACCTCAATCCTCCCTCACTTCAGCTTACGAATGATTTGTGGGCCTTTCATGAGTTTTTTGGTTTGGTTTTGTTTGTTTTGTGAACTAGCACTGGGGTAAGTACAGTTTGATCTGTTTCTTAATCCTGTCTTTTAAATCCCACATCTGCTGAGTTGTCAACCTTTTCCCCCTCAGCGAGTCTCTCTTACTTGGCTCATTTTGGTCATCGTCCTCTGCCTCAGGCTTCTGGAAGGCAGCAGCCACAGTGAGCAGCTGTGGAGTCTCCAGACGACCCTTGTTGCTGCATTGCTGGCTTTGCTGAGACTCTTGACTTTTACTGCTCATCTTCAGGTTGTCCAAAGCCCTGTGTTTGGGGGTTTTTCTGTTTGTAATTTGATTTTAGTGCTTTTCTCTGGGATGTGCTGTTTGGTACCAGGTGAGTGTTTGAAACTACGTAACTCTAAACTCACAAAATCAATTTGGACAAAATTATTGGTTAAAAAGGGCAGCTTTTAAAAAACAAACAAAACCCACTGACTTTTGCCTAAAGTTGATTCCCTCTATAAACAGTGGATTGATTTGTTCAAGTTAAGGACCGGTACCAGACTAGTGTAGCCCTTGTTACCCTCCCCCCAAAAATGGCAAGTAATCTTTTCTGAAAAAAAGAACTCCTGTGTATCAACGAATTGTACCAGATTGTGTGAGGGACTGTAGTCTTAAAATCTGGGAGTACTTGAGTTAATATTCACTGTCTAAGCCTAAAAGGTGGCTGAACAGTGAAATACAAGTAGTTTTGTATAGTTAAAAATACCAACAAAGATGATTAAAGCCATTCAGAATACATCTTAATCTTTTTATTTATCAAAATCCACACACTGAGTTCTACAAAAACCCATCTGACAGTTTTCACCTGTCTTTTGGTGGTTTATATTAAATTGACACGTCTTCAGGTAGCATGAAAACCATTCTAAACAGACAAACCATCATTAGTTTAAAGTATCTTCAATATAAAAAGTAACATGACCCTGTAGTCTATCAAAATTCTCATAATTTAATTTTCATAAAAAAAGCTAGAGGTGGTTCATAATTAATTACAGTAGCAAAGTGCCGGGCATTTCCATTTTAAGAATTCAGAACATTCCTATGTACCTCTCAAAACAGTGGCATGAAGTTCTCTTGAGCTACAATGGGAATTAGAGTGTTCTCCAACTCCTTCTGCTTCTGCAGGAGGCCCTGAAATAAATATAAATGCGAATGTTATGTCTTCCTCATGCAGCCTGAACTAATGAAGTGTCACTGTTTCATAGTTTAAAACAATTTCCTTGTTAAGGCTCAGTGGTTTTTTAAGTACACAACTTCAGAAAAAACAGTGCAGCCTCATACACTCAGAGGAGAGGGAACTTCTGCAGAAGCCTTCAAGTGTGACTGTAGTGGAAGCCAGGCCAGTTTCCAGAGATGACCATGCAGAGGGAAAAAGGACTGTACAAAACAGAACTTTCTCATTACTTTGTGCACTGTCTCTGCATTTGCAGTATTGTAGTGTATTCTTGTGTGAAGCTGAACCCAAAATCTTGATGGATATTGGCTTTTAAGTCTTAACACAAATGATACTCTTAAAAGCAAGGGCAGTAATGCCACTGGAACTAGACCAGTGCCAGACATTTCAGGATACACAGATTTATTGTCAAAACGGTCAAGGTTCCTGCTCTGTCAGTGGTTCTTATAAGTACTGATGACCGAGAAAACCTGTCACAAAAAAACCTCCTGGAAATGTATCCTTGTCTGTCAAGTCATACATGATAGAGCTATGTCAAGTATGTGCATAAATTAAAAATAAATCTTTTTACTATAATTAAGGGGATCATATATATTGATACAACTGGCCCCTTGCTTTCCATCTATTTTAGACTTGTCAGAAATAATTTGGTACCATGGAAGTTTGTTTTTTAAAAAAGAAAAATTAATTATTCTTCTCAGAGTTACAAGGCCTTTTTCAAAGGTGAGAGTTACAGGCTGCTGGCACGGCTCAGTACGGACCTAATGCAAGGCAGCAGCTCCTACAGGAGTTTAGAATCCTAGTGGCACCAAAGGAAAGTCAGCAAAGCAGCCTGTAAGACTCCACTTTGGCTCCTTCGAAGGCAGCAGCTGCCTACTTTCAATCACTTGATGAATTGCTTTCTAATTAATCAACAGGATCTGCTTATTTCTATTAATGGGTCAGCGTTTTCAGTCCCTGTGTCAATAATTACTATTTTTACAGAACATTTTCTGCATTTAGGAGCATGTCACGAAACCAACTTATAAAATAAACTGTGCTAAATAAATCAAGAGCTGAGGAACAAGTAACCCTGAAAGCTAGCAGTTCAGTGTTTATCACAGGCGTTGCACAGGTACTGGGAAGGTGCACAGCCATGGGAAATACCTCCCCAGGGAGCCGTGGGGGTGTGTCCCCACCCAGCCATTGTCACCTGCAGCCCTTGGCAGCGCTGCTGCTGCTGCCTCAGGAGCAACAGGGTGCTCTGGTAGTACTGACCTGGGGGTGAGGGGGGTGTGCTCCTCTTTCTTAATCTTTGGCCCTTCTTTTTCACAAATAATTCACTTTGCTGGGCTTATCCACTGACTTTTGATTTCAGTGAGGAAAGTGAGTCTGTTGCTAGTTCCTATTCCTGCTGTGACCTGAGACATAGGAAGAGATTTGCTGTCTTGTAGCAAATGCAGTGACAGACTCACCCTCCCTTTCCCCTGTCTTTTCCCTGGGTCAGCCAGTCCCACTGGGCTCTTACTGCACCAGCCCAGCTGTATTTATCTATCACTGGCTGAGTGTGGAGTTCAAGGACTAAAGACTGGTCAAAATTATGTGAATATTATGTGAATTCCCCCAGACAAAACAATGGCTAAATATGTTATAAGTATAGATAGGTATGTATGTAGTCTGAAACTATCAAGCCACTCTATATATGTATCTATAAATGTAAAAAAGCAACACTAGATTATCTTCTGAAACAGAAAACTTGGCTTTTTGTCTGTATTTCAGAGAAAATCCTGCATTATTCATACTTTCTTAGTGAAAAAACTGATGCTAAACAGGAGTCATCTGCACATCAGGAGGAGTACACAATACTTAGGTATACAAGATATACTGAAGTTGAACAGTTCATGTCGTAAATGCCTTCTGCAGCTGGCAGGGTATTTAAAAGGGAACTCCACATGTTTTAACTCTCTTGCAGAACCAAGATCCACTGAAAGACTAACCTTACTGTTACTGTTTAGCCACTGCATAAATGACTGTAGGTTCCTGGCTTCTCTAAGCTTGCCAACTGTAACCTGTTTAAACATCCATGGCTTTTGTATCCTCCGCAACTACAAGGATCAATTTGTACCTTGAATCTGGCTTCACTCTTAAGCCAGATGCCACTGGCAAGTGAAGTGAAATACAGAACATCGACTTGTATAAAACATGGACTTGCCTGAACAAGGTGAACCACTGCAGGCTGTGAATAGTACAAGGACCCAGCTGCTATTGCAAACTGTAACTGCTTCACAAGGTCCCCAGGCAGGGACCTGGCCCTAGGCTAAGAGTGGTAACTGTAACTGCTTCCCAAGCAGGGACCTAGCCCTGGTCAGCTGAAAGTGATAACGAGTGGAAAACTCCCAAAGTACCAGCAGAAAACAGTGAAGATGCAAAGTCATAGGTTGTGCTAGAAGAGATATGGAACTCGACTGTAATCAGTGAAATAGGTGTAGGTGGCCCGTAAGTCTAACGTGAAGATCTCTGTGTCATAAAGGAAGATGTAGTTATTTGTGTTAGTTAGGTTGGAATGGTGTGTTGTGTTTGTAAGCTGAAGGTAAGAAAACCACAAGTTATGTAAGGCCCCAGCCCCCAGATCTGGGACTTCAAGGTAAGTAAGTGGCAGGGGTTGGTGTCACATTTGTACGAATATAAAAGCTGGTGTGAAATGAACAGTGGGACGTGCAGATGGGGGTGCTGACCCCTGCAAGCACCTGGCACCAGTGAAGGCGTCTTTACAGTAGCTGCTGTGGAGTAGATTCCTTTGGATCCGAAGCCAAAATACCTAACAGCTGTAGATACTTAACAGAAAGTTAATGAGCAGTGGGGAAGACCAGATCCAGTGAAACCAATGTGGAAGCTGTCAGAAACTGGCAGCCTTTCAGTGTTCTTGGCTCACAGCTTTTCTTATGGACCCACAGTCATGAGCCTTTGTTTGCACAAGAAATTTACCTACTGCTGAAGCACTGTGTGTACATGGCAGTGCTTCTGTCTTTCTAAAGCACAACAGGTAATCAGTAGCATCAACTACTGTTAATTTTGTTGTGCTTCACTCTGTCAGATTTTCTTCCCTTTATTTTAATTATTTATGAAATTTTCCTCTCTCAAGGCAGAGAAAAATCCTGCCACTAGCAATAAGGTACATTTAGATTGGACCCATTCAAAAGCAAGGGAAGATGCTGGTACATGTTTATTTTCAGTGTTCTTCACAAAGAAAAGGCAAGCATGATGTAAATATTCTTTTGCCTTGCAGTCCTGTCAGGCCATTTAGAAGCACAAAAGAGAAGTGCTCATGTGCATGTCCAGACCTGTGACTTCAGTGGCTGTAGGCCACACCTTGTTGCCAACAGGTGGAGTATCAAATTCACTCAGGCTTTAATAACGAGATGCCATTACCAGTAATTGACTACAAAGAGAACAATGTACACAAACACACACAGGCTTTTATCTCAGGAGCTCGTGTGTCTGTGGCATTAAACTAATTTTCATTTTCTTTTCAGAAAACCTGGCTGATTGACAAATCCTGAGTTTTCTTTTTACATGCTAACAAGCAGCAGCTGTCTTGGAAGGATTTTTTAAGTGTTCACACTTCCAGTTTGCAAATTACAGTATTTTTCCAGGCCTGACAGGAGACCACCCCACCAACCGTTCTGCACCAACCCCACTGCTCTGTCCTGACCTGGGAACTGCAGAGGTGAAACCTCATTAACAAGGTTCTAGTGTTGTGTTAAAACTCTGTTCTTTTGAAACGGATACATTCCCTATAAACAACCCTAACTCTGGAAACCTGGACACCAAACAAAGTCATTGCTTTTGGTTTCAAGTTAGCTCAGGCACTTCACTGTCTCATAGCTGATTTAAGGACTTAGGAGTCCATATTCCCTTTCTGAGGCCTATCCAAAGGTGGAAGCAACACATGAAAAACAAAATTAGTAAAATGGAACAAAAGTAGAGGACAGGGCCCAAGACATAAATCATATGACGGAAATTGAATTAAAGATTATGATGTAATAATTTTTACTTCAGCATATATATACTCACATGCATGGTTATCCAATACATTTTTGCTTACCTGTCGTAATTTTGACAATCCTTTGAGAATTGCTTGTTGTCTCTCTCTGATTGTAACTACATCAGGGTTTAGAAGAGGATCTCTAATGTGATCTGAGCTAAAAATCGGTCGTGGCATTTGGTAGGAATCTAAAAGTAAATGTATCTCAAATCAGTGAATAATACTCTTTATTAATTTTCTTTTAATTTTGAAGCAGTAGATTTTGAAAGTTTGTCAAAATCAGGGGTTGGTTGCTATCAAGATTATAATCTCTGTTTTTAAGTCAAACAACACTTAGATTCCTAAACCCCAATCTCTATACAGTAATGCAAGGAAGTGCAGTCATACTTCATGAAAGGTAAACAGACAAAAAACGGATAATTTTTTTTTTGCTTTTCTGATTTTTCAAAACTTTGTGGTTTGTTATTTTTTTTAATACAGAATGTAATTTGGTTGTAGTCTTTCTGTGCACTATTGTGACATAGAGAGACTACTGCAAAATTCAGTAAAAAGCAAATAGGGAATTGGCTAAAACTGCAGCACTCCAATGTAAACCACTGTAACAGCTCCGCTGAATGAATCATTTCAGTACCATGGAAGTGTCGATGCTGGGGGTCGTGTGTTGAGGGTCGGCTCAGCGGCGCCTCCGGATCGAGGTAATAAACCTCCCGTGTGCGCACGTAGGGCACGAACTGTGCCGAGGGAGGTCTCGCGGCCCCGGGGACGGCAGCGGCCTGTGTGCTCTTCTCTCTTCTACCGTGGTTGTTGTGCACCAGGAAATGAGAAGCCTGGATCTGTCTTTGTTGAACTTGGAGTAATCTGTTCTTAACTGCTGGAACAGGTGGTGATTCAGATCTGTATGGAACAACTGCAGTTATAAAAAAGCCCAAACAATACTTCAGTAATGTGATTAATTTTCTCAAATAGCAAAGACAAGGAATCCTTGGAGGACAGGATTTTTGTTCATTTGCTCTGCTTTTATATCTGCAATCTGTCTGGTCTTGTGTATTTTTAATAGCAGACAATTAGATACATCTAAATTCTTTTAAAAAAATCAGGAAAGAAAAGCACATGTATTTCAGTAATAATGTATTTCTACATTTCATTAATGCAGAGTATTGACGTACCTTTCTGCATTCAAGTGCTTCTTATGAAATTGTTCTTCCTAGGAGAAAACCAAAAAAGTGAAAAGTAAAACCAAAAATCTCCATGTTTTTTATATTAAAAGCTTTGATTTTTCAGAGCTGGGATTGGATTTGCTCCAATTTTCTGTCTTTCGCAGCTCTAAGCACTATCAAAAATAGTATGTATGTTTTCCCGTGTCCTTGGAACATATGAATTTATAAGCCTGAAAGGTTTAATCCAAGATATTAAAGGAAAGATCCAGAGTTTTGCTATTTGAAGGTGTGAGAAAGTGAGGATGCTGACAGGGAGTGAGAGCAAGCAAAAGAGAGGGTGAGAGAGAAGCCAAGAATATATTTGATAGTATTTTCTTTTAAAGACTTTTTTCCAGCCACAAACTCTACTGATATAATGCTTACTGCAAGTAGAGAATGACTCGGCTAAGGAGGAGGCATTTCTGTGGCAATGGAGTACATCCCTAGTAATCCGTATTCTCTGCAGAAATAAACATTGTTTCCTTGAGCAGGTACTGCTGTACCTCACCTGTCAGCACAACACAATGACTGGGCACAAAAAAGCAAGTCAGGGATGTCACTGCATCCTGCATACTGCTTGCTATCAAGGTCTCTGTTTACATAATGAATCAGTGTTAGTGAGAAAATGAAAAGGTATCAACACTTTGGAAGACTGAAATAACAGAAAAAATTCAGTCACCAAATCTGAATATGTTCTTCTGCTCCTAATGAACAACAGAGTGCTGACATAAGGATGAGCAATAGGAGAATTTCAAAGCTCCAGTTACATAACTGAATTCCCACCCAGGTAAAACTGTGAGGAACAAGAGTCTTAAAAACACGTAATTGTTCTCAAAGGCCAGACAGTGACCCACCTTTCTGCCTCTTTGGCCCTTACTCCTCACAGCTGTTTCTTCCCGAGGAGAGAGAGACCTGGCTGAGTGCCCCCCTCTTCTTGCACTGAGCTGCCCAGGGCTGTTCCTTTCTACCAACTGCAGCAGCTCCATTTGGCGGCGCACTTTGTTCTCTTCCCTTTGCTTCTGGAGTGGTTTAGGGTACCTTTCTGAGGCTGGAATGTATCTTTTCCCAGGCTTGTTTATGTTCCAGTCAGGTCTTCGGATGTATTTTTCTGAAGATTTAATGTGTCTTTCTTTTCTTGCATATTGCTCATATAGATCACTGTAAATGCCACCAGTCTCTTTTCCTGAAAGTTTATTTTTATCCATATACTGCTTTTCCTTCTGGTGTTTTTTGCTGTTAGAGGTTTCTTTATATTCTATGGAAATATCAGGTGATTCACAAAACGCAGTTCTTTCCTCAGCTGACTCAGTGTATGCTGAAGTATTAAAGCAATCTAAAAAAAATAAAATAATATTTTAACTCCAAGTCTGAGCTATTCAAATTACTTTGTTGACTTTTGTATGTGTATCAATCTACCATTACTGATTTTATTTAAAAAATGGCTGCTACAGTTTTATAATGCTTTTTTTTTTCTTTTTTTCTGTGGAAGACAGATAGGACCCTGTAGAAGCAAACTCAGTAAGGACGGGATAAAACATAGAAGATTGGAGAACCAAATCAAGTTCCTTAATAAACATGGACCAATGTGGCTTGTGACCCGAAGTCAACACTATATTCCAGACTGTGGGATTTGTAACTGGTAAGTAACAACTATACAGAAATATCATTTATTTAGAAGAATAGATAGTCATAAATACAGGAATAAAGTGGTACACTGTGATACACCAACATGTCTGTGTCTGTGCAAGTCTTTTTTTCTAGCTTTATTCCATTGTGAGTAACAGTGATTTGGCTCAGTTTCACAGACAGGGTCCCCCTGCCTGTCTGGAGGTCCTTCAGAGCGACTCAGGTGTGGGCTCTGTACCTGTCTGCACTGCAGTGTCCTTCCGAGGGGAAGCCTGCTGCTCAGGGGGACTCTCCAAACCATCGGGGAAATTAGAACTTCCTGCTGAAATGCCAGAATTACAATTTTCAAACTGTGTATCACCTGAAAAGTGGTAAAATTGTTCCATTTAGTAACCCCAGCTCAATTTAAAGCATGCTACAGAGTTATCACACTGTTGTGGTTTAGAGCTCAAAGCAATACTGAGAACTCCGGTCCGTATCCCAATACTTGCCCTTTTCCACTGGAAATCTGACAGCACATAGAATATTCCTGTGCATTCCTGCCAATATCTTTACATTTCTTCCTTTATGTAATATAGTACTTGAAACTTACTAGAACACAATATTCTCCATAGTAGTTAATGCTTCTTTTTGTTTGGAAGGTAAATAAATTGTAATGAAATTCGATTTGTGAAGCAAAGGAGCAATTTCTAACCCAAATGCAGACAGGGAAGCAAAAACAAACTAACAAAAAAAACCCAACCCCAGAAACAACTTGCTTTCAAACACCAAAGGAACAGGCAAACTGAGGATGAGAAGACTTGTACTTGCCACGACCGAGATTGTTCTGAAGTTTTGAAATGTCATGTGCCTTCTGAGCCAAGTCTGGAATGTGCTCTTCTTGTTTTGATCCTTGGGCTAATTCCTGAGTTTTCTCCATTGTCTGATAAAGCTCTTTGGCTTTAAGAGTTGCAAGTTCCTTTAAAAAAAAAAAGGTCAATATGCGATCATTTATTTTTCATTTCTTTTGAGAATAAAATCAATTGGATTATTTAATCACCATATAATCCTCAAGGTTTACACATATTCTTATTTAGGGAAAATATTTTTTTTCAAAACTAAAACTAGTTGAGTAAGTGCAGTATGTAACCTGTAGTTTCTATGATTATAAATTCAGAACCTCTGCTGTATTAATGAAAGATCTTCAATCCTAGCACTAAAAAGTGAGCATTTAGATCCTCCAAGTTATCTGGATATTTACTTCCTTTCTAATAAATTCCTCTTTTTCTAGATGTCATCTGATGTCAGCCATCTGTGACTTCCTGTAACAAGTGGTTTAATGAAATGAAAGGAACCTAAATAAAAGTAAGAAATCCTACCTTCCTCCTACTTCCACAGGAAGGAGACAGTAAAAGCTCCCCAGCAAATCTCAGGGGGTTACAGTTCCCTGACTCAGTGGGTTCAAGATGCAGGAGACTGCGCCAAGGAAAATCTCATTTCCAAACTGTTATGAGCAGCTGATCCCACTTCCTCCTGCATTTGCAGTTGGAAAGAACAACTGGTGCTGTCACATGTTTTAAAGGAGCTGAGCAATTACAGAGAAGGATGACTTTCCCCATGCTGAACTAGTCTGTTCGAGCATCTACAGGCAGATGCTACACATTTCCGTCCAGAAAATGCAGAGAAATCAGGAATCCACATTTCTGCAGGCTTTGGAGAAGACTGTTCTTGGAAACACCTTGTCTTATAGCACCATGGGATCTGCTACTGTTCCAAAGAGGAAGCAAACAGTAGTAGCTGCTACTGTGCCAAAAGGGAGGAATGAAACATCAGACCAAGTGTTTAACCTTCCACAGAGGTAAGAACAGATAGAAATGCAACATCTGGTACTTACCAAAGGTCAAAATGTATGTTTAGTTTACCTTTTTATATGAAAGCACTGTGTAAAGCTCAGCAACAGCGACATAGGGGAAAGCTGGAGAATTTGAATGACTTTTAAAATTACTTTTCCAGACTATATCCTAAGAAGTGTTTAATTCAGACTGAAAGCACATTCACTCAGATGAACTTCATGGTACTGAAGCACCCTAAAAGCATCAAGTTACCAATAACAATAATTGGATCATATATTTCGAGGTATTTTTTTATTTTAAATTTGCATTTTAAAATGGATGTTTCTGCACTATTTAAAACTACATTTCTGTTTTTGCCAGTTCTTATAATTTCTCTTCCTGAAAAGGCTCTTGTTCAAAAAAAGAATCTGGCCTTATTCTTGCATGGTGTTGTAAGTTTATTAATTAAGAAAACAGATTTTGGTTTCAAATGTCTATATTTTGGATGGTTTTCATTTTCCAAATGATGAGATGACACAATTTTGCAGGTGAGGAACACGAACCATTTTCCTCAAAATTTAGTATTATCACTGACTATCTGCACTAAAGATAATGCAAACCCCACCTCCTTTTGTTTTTGTTTCAGCATTTCTTCTTCAAACTGTTTCTGCAGTTGTGCTTTTTCTCGTGCCAGGCGCAGTTCTTCCTGTTGTTCTTCCCATTTTCTCTGCTCTTCCTCCAGTTGTTTCTTCTTCCGTTTTTCTTCCACCTGAGCCATTATTGCTTTCTGGCAGGATCAGAAAAAAAAAAGGCAAAGTAAAAGATGTAACATTAAGGTATCGTAAGGTATTTATTCATATATTTTCGTATATGTGTAGAATTGGATTTGGACAAGTGAAAAAAAACCTGAAGACAATTTCAAACATTCCTGGTTTTGTTTCTGAAAAACCACCAGCCCAATTCAGCAGTCTGAAATACTCAGATAGAAAAAAGGAGCTTTTTGTTCTAGAAAATACTTTTTTTTTTTCTTGTAAAGAGATTAAGGTCTGATTTTCACCTTATGCACATACAGTAGTCCAGGAGTTTGATCCAGCAGAGTAGCAGTGTGACCAGAACAGTCTCTTTACATTTATACTGAGACTTCTTCACACCATGCTACAGACACCAGCATGCAGACACACATTGTTAGAGTGCCACAGAGGTCATGTAAATGTCAGTGAAGCAGATAAAATACTAAAGATTCATGGAGTGGCAATCTGTAAATATCAGTCCTCCTCGTAACAGTGGAGACTGAAGGAAAATGCACACAAACCTGCTAGACCTCTAAAGACTGAACTGTACAGTTTTTGAGGCAGGAATTCAGTTACAGAAATGCAATAATCTCGTGCAAATATTGAAAGATAATTGTAGAGTCTGACTGAAGGAAATACTGCCAAACTATGTACATGTCATCTAAAGCATAAAGTCAAGTGCCTCCCTGGATTCTGGTATTAAATCTCATGCCTTTATTCATGAGACATTACCTTTCATCCTTTCTTCTTATTAGAAAAGCATGAGGCTTTAAAACCAAAGTCTACCTGATGTTCCAACTGCTTCTGCCGCCTCCTGTCCCTCTCCTCAATCTGCGCAGGGTCCAGCAGAGCCGTCATGGAACGGAGGAAACTGTGAACAAAGGGACATGTAAATGTTTTTAATCATTAGAAAATAATCCTAAAGCCTTTCTTAAGTAGAATCAGTTAGATTTCATTTTCATATTGAGGTTATCCTGTTGTATTAATCAATACATAATTCATAAATTATGAAATTCATTTTACTAAGGAACAAAGTAAGGTCATTTGCAGTAAATTTTATTAATAAACAATATAATCACTTGTGTCTTTCAATAGTGAAACAATAGGTATCTGAAAAAAAGCAAAAGTCAAATGAATAAGCTCCAAAGATCAGATTAAAAGAATCTTACTCAATTTCTTTTTTTTTCAGTTTTAGTTTCTGAGGAGGTACCAGAAATGTACTGGCTGGGAAAATAATTACCTTTACAAAGCTCACTCACCTGACTCTCTGACTTTGTTCTAAAGCACCATTTTTAGCAGCTTCTTCTGCAGTTCCCACCTGTAAGGGCATGAGGTTGCCTAAAGCTGCAGGTGACAAAGGGTGAATGAAAGCAGTCGGGTCCTTGGGGTCAGGTGACAGGCAAAAACTTTCAGGCTTTCTGTGCATTCCATTTAAGGAGTGTTGTGCATTAGCATTAAGGTGGTTCTTAAAAGAATCAAAATGCATTGCCCATCTGTCATGCTCTTCTGCCTAAATGAGTATCAAGCAACAAAAAAAAAAAAAAAAAAAAAAAAAAGCAT